>JABMBT010047983.1:0-12506 GCA_018906895.1 Odontocolon sp. PSUC_FEM 10030002
ATTACATTTATAATCAAGTTGGAATGACAGTATACTGCAGATAGAAACAGAGGTCTGGAACAAGCCAAGCAAACGATTACCAGAAGGGAATCTGTCTCGTCTTTTTTGGGATACAGCTTCCGCGTGATGTATGCTTGCATGATAAAACGATCTTCGCGCACGAGCGAAGACGTTATTCTCGATGATCTTTCCATACCGTCGGCGCTCGGGCGCGCAGGGTGGATCTTCGAACTATAAATCGTCTCGAGGACTCCCACGATCTGAGATACATCTACTGTACTTCGCGCAGCAGCAACAGCGGAAAGCGCGAGCCCGTGCTTTCGATCGTATTCCATCCTCTCCTATCGCGGCTTCTACTTTTACTTCCTATACTTACATATATCGTCGGTGCTGCTCTTGCGGATCGAATACATTTTCTCCTCACCGTTTCAGTAAACCACCGGTGGCTTCGCTTCTATTGGTACGCCGGTAGATATGTATACATTGTTGCATCGTCGCAGCCTGTATCAACCTTGAACGTGCTTTCTGCACCGAGGGCGAGCCCTTTGGGATTACCGATCGTTATCGCGGTCACGATTTACCGAATCCCAACCCCGTGATAATTGAATGCTCGACCTTCCCCACGATAACGCGATTATATTCTACTGTTCGTTGTACCCGATCAACTCCATATTATTTGTAGGTAATGCGGCTGATGACGCGAATAAATATAATACCGGAATTTAATGCACGAATATTCTAGTAATTTACATCAAATACGATAATCCGAAGGGCGGAGGGGGGAGGGGGAGCTAAAAAATACATTTTCGAGCATCAGCTAAAGTGAAGGTAATATCTATAGAATCGTCGAAAAAATTAATTAAATTCAATAAATTCTGTCCTTATCAATGTTGACGTTCAAAATATTAATTAATTTAACTATGGCTCTGATAAAACGAATATTTAGTTTAAATATTATTTAATTGTTTCGATTATTTGGGACCTGACAGAGCCAAACATTTTAATTCGCAAGTATATAGAATTTAAATGTATTTTTATCTTGATGTTAAAACGTGGTAAACAATGTATGTGTCTTTTTAACTTGAAACGCTGTTGAACCGAAAAGGATGTGAAAATATCAATATCGAAGCAACATCGGATGATCGTGTACTCGTGGAACAGGTGAGCAATTAGCGATAGCCATAACAGCAAGTACGTATAATATCCTCGAGGCTTATGGGGGATCGCCAAGTGTGGCGATTAACAAGCGTAAAGGTGCTTGTATACATAGACGGGGTGTATGTTTCTCGCGACCGTGTATAGACCGTTTCCTCACCGCCGTCGATTTTCCCTCGTCATATTCCTGTTTCGTGGCACAGGCGTTTCTTACACGCGTTCTCGACGATCGAGTTAGACGAGAGAGCTCGCGGCTTCACGGCCTCTACTTGCTCCTGGTCGTTAGTTGCCAGAGGCTACCGTAGTCATAGCTGCGATTTCGCTCGGTCTCGTCCTCGGGTTATACCGGGATGAACACCGGATAGCAGAGTTGCACCGAGTCCCTCGCCAATTGGTATACTCGGCACCTAGATACCAGCTCGTCCACACCGAGGTGGTACATCCCACCCTTTAGTATACTTACGTGTATATATATATATATCTCTAACTACATGTGTATATATACATCCACTTGTAGGTTACGTTTTTTGTCGGCAAGTGGTAGGTAGGAGCTGCTACAGTAGAAGGTATACACAGCCGAGTCCACGAGAGCGACTACTGCGCGCGAGAATGCACTACAAGCCGGTACAGCGTGTGCGATGGAAACACGATGCATCAGAGTCGCTGGTTCTGCTCGCTCGGCGAAACATCCACGCTACTTATAGGTATACGTACCTGAAACAGAAGAGAAGAGGAAATCTCAGAGAGGTAGAACGTACTCTGCATTAAGTCTATGAACGTTAGGTATTTTAACGGCTAGGTATATACTTCTATCAGGTGTGTATGGTGAAGCTGACCGGATTCGTACAATTTCTGGGACGCAGTATCGAACTGACATTGTAGAAAATCTTTCAGGTTCGTCAAATATAGACTTGGTATGTGTATACAGGTACAGATGCTGTATTATATACGGAGATACAGCGGTAGTCCGGCGGTCCGTATCTCAGCTATTTCATGTTGCTGGCAAAAGGGTAGAAGAATGTGTTGAGTGTTCGAATGCCGAATGATTCGTTCGTTCGAAATTGCAGGAGTTAAAGTCAGAGAGAGGAGGAATGGATAACGAAATTGTAGACTAATGTTAACTTTTGCGATTCATCACCTTGCTAGTATACAGCTGGACTCCGCATAAGTTATATGAATCTCTGCATAAGTACAACAGCATATGTATGCAAACAAATAGCAAATAAATATAAAACGATACCAAACATCATGCATACCCCTAAGGCATTTCGTGCCAACTCAATGACCCTAATTTTTAGAGTTTTTTTTTAATCGAAAATTACGGCAGCTGATTTGGCAATCAGATCTCTCATATTTCCACAATCGGATGGCCATGCACAATTGGTGCGACCTTATTACGACTACTGAAGAATAAAAAATGATGCATATAACAGCAAAAAGTAAGAATAAGACATAAAAAATCAATGAAGAGCGCTGTAAATTTTTCTGTCCTATCCGATTATTTTGTTTGTCAGTACAGTAGACCAGTCGTTTTTCCCGAGTAGACGGTATGTCCCAACTTTATGGAACTGTTCAGTCATTTTTACGTAACATTTTTCTCCGTGTAAGGGAGAGTATGGCAAACCGGGTCACCGCCTTAAAAATATATAGCAGGATAAAATCAAGAGGTACTTTTCGAAATCATGACAGCCCCATCTTTACACCTAATCTTGCCCCACATTTTGGTTTTACTTGCTTCTACATTTCTTACGCGATAGCCCATTTTGTCTCACTCAACCCTATACATCCATTCCGCGAATCGTATTGTAGAATAACGGGGTGAAAGAAGGGTTTGAAAAAAAAGGGGTCACGAGAATCCTTACTGTACGTTAGATTAGGATAAACATCCGGTTGCATCATCACCATTCCCCATAACACAAGACGCGAAATAAAGAAATAAGAAAGATAGAATACTTCTTACGAATTCCACGATCCCGCAACACGTTTGCTGAACGATGACGCACGCGATGATATATATCTACGTGTATACGCGTACCTAAAATCCGCGATACTCTCTCACTCGCTCTCATTTAACTCTCGTCGACTCGCACACGTTCCGCTGGAATACATACTACGATGTTTTATCGTGACACGTCGGGTGTATCATTGTATATGGTTGTGGCTCTCGAAATAATAGTACGAAACAACGAGGCGAACGAAGAGGGTGGTGGAGGACGCAGAGCCGCGGAGTCGCGCGCGTCCGCGCGAGAATCTTTTATACGACGTGCAGATTTATTGCGAACGCCGGTTGGCGCACACCATACCGATGGAACGAAACGGTAGAGAACGAGTATGGGGAAAGAGAGACAGAGGAAGAAGAAGAAGAACGAAAACGAAAGAAAGTGAATGAAGGGGGGAATGCGATGGTCATGCCGTTTTGGTAAGATAGAGAGGCAAGTCTTTGTAATAGGTTGATATTTAATGTCTCCCCGCCGAAATAGTTTACGATCGACGTATTTATTAAACGGCCCTGTTTAAGGCATAACGTTTCACTGGATAGCGGGCGAGCCTTTGCTTCGCGAACTTGTAACTAACAAGCGGCAATGTTCTCCCGAGCTACAGCCATACACAAAACGGTATCTGTGCAACGACGGACAATATAGGATGTAAATATGTTACAATTGAACTTGCGGTGATTCCATTTTTTTTTGGAAATGGTAAAAAATGAAGAAATTTCAGTGGGATCAGTTTTTTTTAGTGAATGTGAATAAATCGAAAGAAATATTTGAGATAAGAAAAAACGTTGTTTAATTCAATTTAACTAACATTTTTTCACGACAAATAGTTTCTCGTTCAAAGGACCAAATTTTAATTAGGAATCGTAAAATTTGATTTCACTGTGAGAATGTTGCGGAATGCCAGAGACGACCTCCTGGAGTCATTAATTCGAAGAAGTTGCGTATATAGTATACGACTATGATCCTTTCGTTCTGCGCAGAGTCTGATATACGACCGAACGAAATAAACAAGTCGCGAGCCATGGATATACCGAGAGAGCGAGAGAGAGAAAGAGAGAAGGGCCAAGCCGCCCTAGGCAAAGCAGCTCGACGAGGAACTCTGCTCGATCGTCGTCGGGCGTTCCCCGGGCGCGCACCTGCCGAGAGACCTCGAGACTCACCGAGTTATACAGAGTAGCTTGCGAGACACGGCGAGAGAAACAGCAGGAACTTTGTGCGTTGCTGCGATCCTGGACGCGATAGATTCTCAGCTCCGAGATCAATTATTATTACCAGTCATAAATAAATATCACTGCTGACTTAGTACGGGATACTATTCTCCACTCGACGCCCAAGTCTATATTTCCCCCATACTCTTCAAAGCGAAACGCACGGCGCGTTCGAGTGCTAAAAAACTTATCTCCTAACCCTTTGGCGGTCTCTTTGGGAAGTCTCTACTCCCACCCTTTATATGTTTCGCAATATTTCATATTCCAATTCCCAATTTTGCTTTGGACTCATCATTCCGCCTCAGTTGGGAGGTCGAAATATTGTTTCCCCATCGGTTATGTCTTGATGCAATTTGACCTTCTCATTTTGAGACAATATCTCAAAAAAAAATGTCAAAGTATCAAAATGTTGTCTAAGATTTTCAACGATCGATCACGCTGAGCATTTTTTTGTTATCTGTGAGGACAAAATTTCATGGGCACCATAAATGTAGAATTCCCAATCTTGAATGCTATCTTTCATATCTTTCTATATGAACTCATGCGAGTAAATATCTTAGCGGTCTCTTTGTCCGCACACCGCAGCTCGTTGCGTCGGACGTCCGACGTTCTCCAGTGTGTTACAAGTTTCTCATAGGCGCAGCAAAGTATCCTATATAGCAGGTATGTGTTTCTGTTCCGTAGTTGCTTCGCGAACGAGTTGCCCAGGGCTCTTTCGCCACTTGTAAAAATATGGTACTCGCGTATATCAAACTCCGCACGATGAAACTGACCGATCTCCTATATTTTCTGCTGTAGAATCCCTATCAGACACTGTGGTAAGTTGGTTCGGAGCGGATAGTTTTCGCATGCATAGTCCGGGTCGGCATATAGTCTTCCGAGAAAAGCTCTCGCTCTATTCCTGTTGATGCTGCTGGTACTTGCCGCGAAGCAGCGTAAGAGATGAGGAGGCCCACGCACTCTTGTAACTTTGCGAGAGCTGTACCGTACTCTTGCACGAGTGCCTGCTGTTGCTGCTGTTCTTGCTGTTCGAAAGTTAAACGTGGGAGCCCGACAAAAGTTCCGAACAAAAGATTAAAAACAAAAAATGAAATAATAAAAACGAGGAAGGTATAGAAGTAAAACGAGTGACTATATAGCATTGTAAGCTGAAACAAGTAATCGTGCTTCTTTTGGTCTCTGGGTATTATGTAAGAGAATTATATGTTGCAAGCTCATCGAAGCGTCTAATTCACGATCCAAAGAATCATTGTCTGGCTCGACAAGTGCCAACGAAACGAAGGGAATAGAGAGAACTAGAGTGAGAAGATCGTCTGTATCACGCTTCGTGTTCAACATGAGGTTCCTCGCTCGTTGATTTCTCGCGTCGCGAAATCCTCGACTCTCGTAGCGTGAAGAATTCTTTGCCGTATCGAGTGGAAAGTATAGTGTAAAGAGTGAGATAGAGAAACTTGAACGCGCGTCGATGCTTTACGACTTGAGCGTCGCGACGAAACGACGACGACCCGGCCAGCTGTATAATATGTAAGCTGCGCATATTTCTCGATACCGTACGATGAAGCAGAGTAACTTAATGTGCAGTTTTTCACGCCAAGTCGTAGCAGAAATTGCAGTACGACGGTCAATTTCATCGTGCGACTGATGATGTATGGAATACGATACAATACGCTTACTATAATAGTATCTCTGGTGTGCTTTGCGTCTCCGACGTCGGTCCTATCGACGCGTTCGCGTATAATATGTTCCTTTCGCGATATAACTGTAACACAGTACGATCGAGGCAGCGGTGGTGGCTGCAGGAATCGCCGGGGCGAGCGTTACGATCCCCGTTCGATTTCACTCTGCCTAATGGCAACAAATTGTCGTCTAGAGGCTATAACTCAGGTCCCTCGGTCTCTCTTGCGACGCTGCAATGTTCGACTGTCGTCATCGTATTGCGCCAAACTACCTCAACGTTAGAAGAATAAAAGGAATGAAAATATTATAAAGATGTATCCAATCTAAAAATATATAGGTGGAAGCAAAGGTTTCGGGTTGTTCGTTATAGTACTAAGGTTTATCTTACAACTGTGAATCCAGCACTGAGACTGTTGATGTTTATACTTATGTTGGATGTGACAGAATTTATTTATACCTAAAGGAATGAGTTGGAAAAAATCAGTAAAAGAAGGAGCAAAGACATGAATCCGGTCGCATTTTTATGATAATGCATTTAAATGTCAACGATTGTCAAGTCTCATAATTGTAGGTTTTCCTGGTATTGTTGTAGCTATATGTAGAATAAACAATATAACGATTGGCCGTTTAAAGTACTGTTATTGCTGGCATATATATATTTCTGTCCAACATATGTCATATGTTGTTGTTGTTGTACTATGGCTCAATGGCCAATGTGACGTACCAACGTCAAAGATGTGCGTCAGTATCCAATTTGTTATGTATACAGAATACACATTTCCAAATGGTACCAGTTGGAAGAGACACAGCGAGTGCTGATGTTGTGTGGGTTGCATGTTAAAAAAGTTTTGGACATACATTCTCCGTCTTTTTCTTCCTATAAACGAGATCGATAGTGTATCAGCGTTTTCGTTCGTGAGAACAGACGATAACAGAGAATTCGCGTTGTTTCGGTTTGGGTAAAACCGTTGAAACATCGACTGTGTCGATATATCTTCGTTGTATGTCTGACTCTCTCACAGCTATATCTACTAGCAGGAACAAACTTTTGATTTTGACTGCCTGTGTTTAACGTGGCGGAGTAACTCGCTGTTGCTTCACGTGTAATTGAAGAACTCTCCATGTATATCTATATGTACCGAACTACGGCAGGATACACGCATTCCATGCTGTTTTTTCAACGGATAAAGTGTATATGTAGACACGCTGTACGTTTACGCTTGTACACTTTATTGGAAAACGCGGAGAATTTCATTTAGACGTGCTGAATGTGTGGGTCCAGTTCTAGTCTGATGCAGAAAGAATCGATGAATAGGCAGAGATCAGTATAGGAAATACCTCATTGTAGCATATATAGGACCACTGTATTAGGGTTGTTTGGAAAGCGAACGTGGGTTAATCCTTTACGGGTCTTTGATGGAAATGAGCATTCTTAATCCACCTGAGGAACACGTGTTCAACATTTTACGCTTAAAAGTTGCATATGATGTTTCTCGAGATAGTCTGATGGTTTTAGGTTTGGGCTCACATGAGCCCAAAAGATAGTTTTATTCTTTATCTACTTGCTTATCATTTTTAGATATGTTAACGCTCTATGAACCAAAGTTAATGATACTTGAAATCTATTTTTACGCTTTTCTTTGCAACTGGTTACAAACATGGTCTATATTGCAACGAACCGTAAACGGTTCTGAAAAATTGCAGAAAGTGTCTACGACCTCGAGGTCCGAGATATACAATTAAAGCATTCATTCGTGTATGGTGACCATCGTCCGGCAAGACGACTAGTCGGGATCAAGGTGAAGCTCTTTCTGCGATCTCACGTAAAACGAGCTCGAATGCCTCGAGGATCACGGTCTCGGCGTGGATCACGCCCAGATTTCTCGCAACTCTCGTTTCTCAAGCGAGAATTGAAATTCAAGGGATATCTCTCGCCACCGGTTTTCATCGACAGGGCAAGGCTTTAGCGTGCGCCGGCAGACGAACAACATGTACGCGGTGCGAATGAACGAGAGTGTGCGTATATAGTATGTATAAATATAGGTATCGCATCCGCACGGTGAAATTGACTAGCTTAGTACAGTTTCTGACAACGGAACTGTTTGAGTTACTATACACTCGATGAACAAAAATTCTGTCTTATATACACACGACCAAATAATTTTATTGGTTGTTATTGACTAAAAGAACGCAATGAACTGACTTTGTTGCGGTAACCGGTTTTTTTTCTCCGAACATAACGTCCGCCGAACGTTGTCCATCAAAAGTAATGCAAGTAACTAAAGGTAAGGTGAGTTAGTTTTACCGTGCTGAACCTAAATACCTGTAGCAAAAGCCTCTAGTATAGCGTATGAATCGAAAGGTGGAAATTTACGATTGCGTCTATAAAGAGGAGAGCGCGTCGATCGCGCGTCTGCCGGACGCCCCGATGGCGGCAGTTGTCTCTCGTTGCCGTCACGAGATCGCGGTAAAACTAATAAATAATACATTTCTGATACGGGTGGTCGGTATAGCGGCAACCGAGAGGAAGCGGCAAGAAAATGTCTCGCACCGCCTTTGAAGCGAGCAGTGCTAGCAGCGAACGCGCGACGACAACGACAACGACAACGACAACGACGACGATGAGAGTGAAGGAATGAACGAACGAGACAACTTTGCCGCAGCAGTTGAACTTAGTTCGAGATCACCGTGTATACCATACGTATATGTACCCCTCTATCCCGGAATGTCGGCATCCTCATTAAGCCGGTATAATGTCGGTATATCCTTAATACGTACGTACGTACGTGCGGTTCACGCATACAAGTATAAAGGTATACAGGTACCTACATATATGCGGGTACAGCGAGTGTACCTACATAGCAGTAGAACGCATATATAGCAAGGTACACGCAAGGCCACAAGGGTTTTCTACTATTGCGGATCTATTGCGTAGCCTCTCCGCATTGCATTGCCACGGTGACGTTCGCCGGATATGTACGTAGGTACAAGCTTCTCGCGTTGCCATGCTGCGTCCGTACTACGATGAGATGAGTGCACAGTGGAGTGCCGCATCGCGATGCACGCGCGTAGCATCTACGCGATACATAGCACGAGTGCAGAGCAGAGAGTGCGATCAATGTGTTGGCGCCACCGCAAGTTGTATTTCTCGGGGGTCCGCACAATCGCATCTTTATTCCTCTGCTACTCTCTTTTCTATAATTCCGTATAAAAAGGATGCTGTGAGTGTACTGACTGGTACATCACTACAGCTACGCACGCTTAAAAGATTTCCCGAAAGTCACCCAAGTTTATATTATGTAAAAAAAAAATCTGTTGTTTGCGGGAATTTCACACCAACCTTGTACAGTTTGCATGTAGTTATAAACAATCCGATAAAATCATGTGCATTGCTCGACATGCGGCTCGAAAGCCTTTGACACTGATTATATCGCGCTACTTCATTATGCGATGCACGCTATTGCAGCTGGTTAGGTTCACGTACGGTAGGTACAAGACGCAGAGGTTCACGTGTCTGATGCCTCGAGCAACGCGTGCCAAAAATTGCAAGGATCCGCGTGGTCGCTAATTTCGTCGAGCGTCGCAGACACCACGCGGTTAGCGAATCTATTTCGCGCTACTGATGTAGCAGCGGCGACTACTGTACGAAAGCTGTTGCGTTGTGAACCGTCTTATTGGCAGCGGGGAACGCGGACTTTTTGGCTCGACGCTTCGACGGCGAGGAAGAGAATGACTGCGGGTGAAAGGAATTGTCCCGGGGGTAAAACGAGGATCGTTCTTTGACTTTGGCATCTTTCAAGCATTCCTCGCTCTTGATTTTTCCGTCTCACTCTTCCGTTGCGATGCTCAGTATCGTAGCTCGGGGAGAAACAAAGAGAAATAAGTCGAGTGATATTGGAGGGAAAAGAAGTGACGAGGAGGGTGAGGCGGGATAAAAAGTACAAGGAACAACGGCGTGGGCTAATTGCTCGGCCTAGCGGCGGCTTGACAATGCTCGGGTTTGCCTCTTTGCTCGTCTTAATTTTATTCGTTTTAAACGAAGCTGCGACCGTCCCTCTGGAAGAAAGATTTGCGAAGAACGGAGGCAGAGGAAATAGAATGAAGGAAAGTATACTATATACACTATTATATATAGTTCTGTATACATTTCTAGTCCGCACGGTCAAATTGACCGGGTTAGTTTACGACCGTTCGATCCCTCGATTATATAAAAAATTAAGTACCACATATTTGGTATAATTTATAGCCGATGCTGTACGTTTCGTGCCTTGGGATCTGTGATGAATTATTCGTAGTAATACTTAAATATTATATAGGCAAAATAAATTATTTACGCCTATCTTCCCATCCGTTTGTCACAATAATAATACATTTTAAAAGTAACGGTTTTTATAAACGACGAAGCACACATATTCTGCAAAAAAATATATCCTATTATGACTATATAAGGCGACCCACAGTTGCTGCTGCTGAGTACTCGCCAGATATCGTAGTAAACCCGTCAGTTTCGTCGTGCGGACCCTATGTGTATCGTGCACATGTATATATATGTATATAAAAGAGAACATAGAAGAGAGAGCGTGTATAGGGGAGACAAAGTACGCGAGAGAATCTCAGGCAACGTGGTAGACGAGACGGAATGCAAAATAGAGTCGCAAATCCTTGGATCAAAGGGAGAGAAGAAGAACGGCGAAACGACGACGACTGCAAAGACGACGACGACAACGACGAGGAAGACAACGACGACCGGTCTCACTGGCATTTCGCTCGTTGCCTCCGACTCTCAGGGTTGTCGTTGTCGTTGTCGTTGTCGTCGTTGTTGTCACGATAGTCGTGTTCTTCTCCTCGACGTTCTTACCTCCATTCCCTTCCTTTCTTCTTCTTAGCTGTAGCAGAGCCCACATTGGCGTCTCTATTCCCACTGTTGGTATATAATACCGGCTACCGACCTCCCGAGAAAATGAGCATCGTCGGCCTAATTAATTGCATGCATTCACTCGTTGTCGTAGAGATAATTGTCTAGCTACTCACTACTGTTAATGTAAAATACGAGAAGTCAAGTTGGGTATTCTTCGGTCGATCTGTCGAAGCCGGAGAATCGATGTGCAAAGGTATTTGGTGATTTAGCAACTTACGAAAGGAATTCTCGAAACAGTGGGTGTGTCGATGTATCTCAAAATCAAACATTACCTTCTTGGTTGGATTCATATCTACACGGAGAGAAATTTATAGTCAAAATTACCCAGCTATTTAGTAATCGAGGGACAAACCCACCTTTCAAAATAATTCTAAATCAGTCATGAAAAATTTAAGAGCATGGTAAAATTTTCATGACTGTTTTGGGATTATTTTCAAAGGGGGGTTTGTCCTTGGATTACTAAATAGTAGGGTAATTTTTACTATAAATTTCTCTCTCTGTAGACATCATTGTACACTTTGTGCGACAAATGCAAAAAACAAATGTGACACTACTGTGAGAATTTGAAATTAAATTAACGTTCTGGTCATCAAGCAATTTAAAAAAGAGCTTTTAATGAAGTGTTCAAATTTGAAGATGATTTACGAGCATTGTACCTAATATATGCAGAAAAAAGGAGTCGTTAATGGAATAAAATCGTTTCTCCATAATTTTTGAACAATTCCTCATTCTAGTCATCCTTTGTGAGCGAGAGGAAAGATTCGCCAGTGTTAAACAGTCACACCATCACAGTTCAAACGAGAGAGCGAGCGAGCTCCTAATTAGAGACGCGAGTCCGTGCCAAAGTCAGCCAGCATGTCGGGATCAGACGACGAGGGCATAGTATACGGCGAGAGCGGGCCAGTTAGTCACGCCTCTCGATCATCGACTGAATTTATCGGTGACGGGAGATGGAGAGTTAGTTGTACGATACATCAGACCCGCACGATGAAGTTGACCGACCTACTACGCTTTCTGCTGGAGATTCATCCCAATAAACGTTGCAGCAAGTAGGTCAGCTTCATCATCCCGATGTGGTACCTGGCAGTATTTATTGCTGAGCGAACATAGTACGACTGAAGATCCTGTCGTGAGTTGCAGTAGATTCAACGAGCAAAGAACCCAACGAAGAGTAAAACGATGCGTGTCTACCGACTGGCGCCTCTACCCAACATTGATATGACGCGGAAATAGAAACAGCCAAAGTGTCGGAGAAAACATCGCTCGGACATCTGCACACGGTTTCAGTTGTGTAAGCGTCGACAGTAACTAACCATGTCACAGTTATTGATCTCTTAAGGTTAACCACTAAATCCTTACGTAAAATCATAAACATGTTTTATTGTGATGACGATTTCATAATTGTCATCGTTACAAATTAATGGCTTTGAACGTAACGTCTCAGTAATTGGGAGTCTCGTTAAGACGATATCTTAATTAAATTCTGCGCGAAAAAATTGGGACCCTGTTTATTAACGAGCGCAATACGAAGCTTTTATATAATAGTTTATA
>JABMBT010048094.1:0-12503 GCA_018906895.1 Odontocolon sp. PSUC_FEM 10030002
TCATCAGGGAAAAATTCGTGACGAAATATTTCCTAGTTATTTTCTCTCCAAGTGAGTCAGTGAGTTTTCATCCATATGGGTGAAGCCCCCTAGGTAAACAAAATATCATATAACTGTTGGTATTTCCCATATGTATTTTTCCCATACATATTTCTTTTCTTTAATTTTGGGTCATATCCAATCCCATCAAATTTGACAACACGACCTTACATGAAATGAAAACTCACCATGTGGTTTAAAAATAGGCAAAAAAGCTCACGTCCGGCGATGTTGAAATTAAAACCAAAAATATAAAAATCTCGCGTTCATCCAACGAATGGTGCAAGACCGGAACATATGGGGGCAGGGTGTGCAGAAAAATATAGAAATGGATAGATAATATCTATAGACATGTATATGGTAAATATCAGTATGGCTTGAATTTCATTCCGATCCTCTGATATGGCGTTGATTTTTCAATGATGTGCCGGTGGGAATTCGGGAAAACAGCTCCGAATTTTGTGAAAGGATTCCATATGAATATTTGCTAGGGAGCCTGCGGCACACAAAACTCTACTGGGACATTGATATATTTTCCGATTTGCCAGAATTCGGATAGGTCAACCCGCCAGCTACACCATTCGATGTTTCCAATGCCTATGCGCGTTCCACGCACCAAATGCAAAAGCCCACATATATATATGAAAAAAGAAGACGTCTACTGTTTTTACACTTTGCCTCATATTCACTGTATCAAATGTATTTTTTGTTATATTTGATTCCTTCCAACATTAAAATGACACTTAAACTGCAAATTTATGTTCACTTTATTGAAGCTCTTGTAGAAATTGCAGTATACTTCATGTCAGATTAGGCTAGCTTGTAGTCAGTTTTAGGTATTTCATTAAACTCCATGATATCTGGCTAGTTTTAGTCAACTTTCTCTATATTAGTCGAAAACTGGCCCGCGCCTAACTTGGAGTGTAATATCCCGGAGATACCGGCATAATTTCTACACGAATGTCTCCTGAGATTTCTCTCAGTAAGAGATTTCGCTTACCCTCCGTATGACAATGCACCTAGAGGTGCTGCTTCTAGTTCTATATACCTAAGCTATGAACATACCCGTATATATTTGAATTATAAATCTACAAACCCAGTGTGGATCTACCGGAGCCACAAATCTTCAGAGAATGAGCAAAAGCCAGGGACTCTCACCTTTAATTAACTAGACAAAGTGAGCATCTCGTAGTTGGTTTCTGGCTGGCATTAATTAACAAGTTATATTCAAGATATTTCGAATTGAGTATACCGACAAACGACACATATATATAGCATAAAATAAGTTATTACGGTGCCAGTTAAAGTGAGCTCTCGACCTCTGACCTGAGTAAAAATCCGTTAACATTCATCACAAATTCTTATACAATTCTTTGGAAAATCTTGCATTGAATCCGATTTTCAGGTGCAAATTGAAACTCGGTTCCTGAATCTTAATGTAAGCTTTCATTTGTAGTGAATTGCAGGGAGAACGAAGACGGAAGTAAGTAAAGAGAATGGTACAAAGAACTACGTCTGCGAAGCTATGAAATAAGAAAGATAAAAATAAAAAGTTGGGAAAGAGCATGCTTTCACTTCTGCAGAAGAGAAAGAGATCGTGTAGGAAAGTCGTAACCGTCGCTTTTAGACGCCGCACCCTATAACGAGCATTTCTCGAAACGCCATTTTCTTGAACCCAGGAGTACAGTAAAGCACGTTCACCTCGTGGCTCTCGTCCACCCTCACTCAGTCCTCCTTATCGCACGCGGGGTAACCCTACCTCCGGAAATGTCGAGCGGTTATCGCATCACGAGGGAAACGTCCGGCGACAAGCCGAGAGTTCCGTGTCCCATCTTCCGTTTACTGTCCCACCCCTGTTTTCTACTCGGAATTAGCAAACCGAATTCGAGACAGTATATTATTGAAGAATTATACATAGTCGCGCCAGGTACGCTATTGATGCGAAATGAATAAAATACTGCTGAGTATGAGGAAAGAAAAAAAAAACTTTCCGTCGTTTGTATTCTGCGTTAAGTCAAGAACAACAACGACGACCAAGACGACGCTGACGACAACGATGACGAGGATGACAAAAGTAAAATTGCAAAGAGGATAAGAGACGAAGAAGTGGAATTTGCTTGGTAGGTAGAACGTCGAAGAGCAAAACGATGTCTCGTGCTGTTGGTTTAATAATATGGATAATAATAAGAGTCTTCCGCCTGGAGACAGAAAAACTGTAAAAGCCGGAAAATGCGCAGAGTTCAAGGGGAAGCTACGAGAATAGATATATCTACACACAAAGATTTCCCAAAAGACTGAAGAAGATGCTGCTTCAGGGAGATTTTCCCAAAATCCGAAGGGATATATGATAAAAGTCGAAAAAACATAAAAATCGAAGTATTTTCGATTTTTAACATATATATCGATTTTCCAAAAAATCTAATCGCTCTGAAACATTCTAACTTCACATCAGCTGCAGGATGCTTCATTCTATGCTGCTCCTGGTAGAGGCGTGTTAAGGTATGAGAATGGTAGGGGCGAGAAAAAAGGACAGCCGGCGGCTGGAAAACTGGGGATGTTGCTCCACTACTTTAGTAGTCAAGGATGATAGGGGGTAGAAACAGCGCACTTTTATTAGAAGAGAGAACTGGCGAGCTTTCGTGCGGTACTGCAAAATCCCAAAGGGTAAGAGGGGAATGATATTCTCGAACGTAATGACCTCTTAGAATAAACGGATGCTGATACCGCTATACTGGCTTGCTAGCTGGATATTACGGCTTGGCTGTTTGGTACTGTTGCCGTTGCTGTATTCCAACGGCACTCGGGCACGCCACTCGTGCTTGAACGACCAGACGTACAGGAGGAAGAAAAAATATATATTACGGCTATACCTGTAATATAGGGTAAAGAGGCCGAGAAGATAACGAGAGTAGTATAAGCAGATATAAACAGTACATTGATGCAATATTCATAATAATGTAAGTAGAAGATTTGGAATTATAGCGAAACCCATGCAGAAATTTTTCGCTTGCAGACTGGAGCCCAGTCGGGATCCAGTAGGTATCGATGAACCCTATTGGATTCCAACTGGAGTCCAGTCTGCAAGCGTTACATTCGAAAAAATGTCTGCACGGGAACTTTGTCATAAGACAATATTTTGTAAATGATAAGCATTTGTGAAGAAATGAAACTTATGAGAATGACGATGAGGGATGAAGCCAAGAGTGAAGCAATTGTGTTATAGACTTGCATGATGAATGTCATCAGTTTTATAAAATGTTTGTTAACACGTTAAGCGCCGGGCTTGCTTTATTTCCCTTTCCGTTTATCCCGCGAAAACCGGTATTTTTTTTTTTTTTTGGTAACAAGTAATATTTAGGTACATTCTTTTACGATTTCCAAATAATTTACAATTTATTAATAGAAGAATATAATTTTTTGGGTTGTGACTGGCGCAGCCTGAACGAAAAGTATGGTGTCAGTCACCGGTGACTGACATGGCGCTTAACGTGTTAATAAGCTTGTAACGAAAACCACATCCAGGTGATGCATCGGATTAAGATATAAAACATAGAAGACTAGAAATGCTGTAACACATTGTGTGCACAGAGTTTCGACAGCTTATCTCGACTCTCTCGTATTGGTGGCAGTTTAACATCCGCACGCTAATTAAACGTCAAGGTAGAAATGGGAATGATGAGCCCTGCACATTGTAATTTTAGGGAACTATAGATTCTACTTTTCGTGGGAGTGAAGGTTTACAAAGTTGGCAAGAGGATACACGAGATAGTACACCAGTCGTCAAGAGACTTTCGTACAATATGAGCTCCAGTACAAGGAAAACGAGACAGCTCATTAGCGACTTTGCGTCCAGCATCCTACTTTGAACTTCATCTTTCATCTCTTTCTTTCATTCTCAACAATCCTATTCTTCTACCTTCGAGTCGTCGTATCTCGTACATGGCGTGCTGAACTAACTGGCAAGATATAGCATGACGGAGAACATTACGTAAGAACAAGAGTATCGTCTGAGCACACACGGGAGCGAGATGAAAAGTGAATGAAAGAGATAAAATAAAGAGTGAACAAAGCATATAGAACGCGCAATGGGACACAGACATACCGATGAGCGGCCTCAAACACCCAGACACGACGTTCGTTATTACTTCTTGTAAATCGTAAGGAAATTGAAAGCCAAGTTTTCCTTCTCTACGAGGATCTTGTTTCTGAAGATGAAAAAAAACTAAGACTAGAGACAGAGCGAGTAAGAACGTGAATTCTGTATAATGAAGAGTGTACACGTGCCAAGAAATACTCATGAGAAGAGCTCCCATTCTTTATTCATTGCAGACGGTTCCCGCGAAACAGAGACAGTGCTGCATCAAAGGATCTTTCGCTCCCATCGGAGAGCTAGCGAGTCAGCTACTGATGTCTTTCTTTATATATTCTTGATATCTAGACGTAAATTGTTCGATAAGATATACGAGAACTGTGATGAGAACAGATCCGTATAGATATAGAAATTGCTGCGCCGCTTCATTCGCTTCAGTTACGGATACGAATACGCAAGAATATAGAAAGGTATCAATCCTGACTCGACAATGCCTTCACGATAAGAAGTGAGTTTAAGATAAAACGTTTTACTCGGCATCTGATTTCAAATGTCTTTTTACATCGTTGATCGATCCTAATTTTGATGTCTCTACATAACTTATATGACAACACTAACTGCACTTCAGACAACAAATTTGTCATAGGACCACACATTCATGAATACATACAAATCGTTCGAACAGCTTTGGAGTCTAAAATGGTTCGAAAGTGAAAGACTACGCTTTCTGGATTCTTCTGTCGTCACTCATAGACAGAACGCGGCAACGTTGAGACATAAAACTTGAACTGGAAACGATCCGCACGTCGAACAGAAGGCGTGTTTACGACTTCGCCAATTACGATTACGCTTGAAGGAGAGATGAGAACAGTCGTTAAGACTTAGTACTTGCGCTAGACGTTGTTCAAGATGACACTTTTCAACACGTTCTTCGATCCATCCATACTACAATTAATGATTTCTGTTATCTGTATCAAAACAAAAAAGGAAGCACACTATGATGTAGTGCACCTTGAAAAACTGCAATTTGCTGACATATAAGTTATTTGTTAACAACCAAACTTTTACTACTTCATTAAGAATGCAAAGCAGACTGAAAATTATTGAATAATTCAGTAATTTTCTTTATCTGTATCATAACAAAAAGGGAAGCATATTATGATGCAGTATACCCTGAAAAATAGCAATTTTCTAACATATTGGCAGT
The DNA here is from genome assembly GCA_018906895.1 of Odontocolon sp. PSUC_FEM 10030002. NCBI lineage: Eukaryota > Metazoa > Arthropoda > Insecta > Hymenoptera > Ichneumonidae > Odontocolon > Odontocolon sp. PSUC_FEM 10030002. Next base: position 5,337 of record JABMBT010048094.1, read on the forward strand.
TTCTTAAAAATCATGCCTTTACCACTTAATCAGGGGTATAATCCAGACTGAAAATTTGAATACAAATTTGATGATAAGCAGGCTGATAATGTGTCAGAAAACTACAATGTATCAAGGGCTCCGTAAGATTTGAATGTTGTATGCACGCAACCCTCGATGAAAACGGGTTCTCTTGCATGTATGTAATACAACATACGGACCCACTGTTGGAGCGACAATTGGTGACACGCGATTCTCCCTTCAGGACCCTTATACTGGCAACCGAACCGCAATTTCGTCAATCACCCGGTCATACAATGCTGGTCTGTAATCAAATACCGGTACCCATAACCCAGTCGTTGAAAACCGGTCCACGTGCAAAGTATGTTGTAAAGGCGTCAAGGTCACGACACCTGATGCTCGTGCATTGATTCTAGATTCGAATCGATTACGGAACTTCAACTGTTGTTATAACTCACTTTCTTTAGTTTTGCCCCTTGATATCGAGGTTTACAAGTTCTCCTTTCAATTGGTCCAAGGCTTATCAACGAAGCGAAGCGTTACAACAGGAATTCTGATCCAACTGTTAGTTTGAATCTAATGCTGATGAAGCGGGATTCTATACTAAGTCTCTATATCTGTTTCACAGACACTTTGTACTCTGTTTCTATCCCAGGTCTGTACCTTTACTCCAACGTCCTTTCCTAATGAATACGAGCAGTTTCGAACTGACCTAATGAAATTAGCGCCACGACGTCCTGCGGTTCGAATCGACTGTCTGCTCCGGTTAGCACTTGCGTTAATACTACTACCTATACATAAACCGACATCTAATGCTGTGCTACATGATACTATGAACGCCCGCGGACTTGGCTCCAATCTACCATTTCAAGCTATCGGGAGGTAGACCATGTGCTCTTCGTTAACGAGGGGTCGAGAGACAACCGCAACTCTTAACCGAAACATTGAACTTTTGATATATATACACTACTCTCCCAAATGAAAGGGATATTCGAGATATCCAGCACACGAAATGTGCACGTGAAAGTTCAACGCTTCCATCGCTTAACAAATTTCACTTAAATCGTATATTTGTACATCGTTGCTGCAATAAGTTTAGATCAAATCATTTTTAGTATTGGCTGTCACTTGGGACGAACATGTTTAGCAATCCCAAAATTAATTGCTGATAAGTATCGACATTTGTGTCAATTTCCATTAATTCATCGATCAACAATTCTAAGACGGAACTAAGTATAATACAATTACGGAAAATGGAAACAAATCAATTTAGATGACATGAAAATACTGCGATAATCTGACGTTAACGTACAGATAGATAGACAGAGCAAATTTCAACTATTGGACGAAGGAATGATCGTGAGGAGGTTGGACCTGTTGTGTGAGGGCGAACCGGTTTCTCCTGGCGATGCCACAGGCCGATGACACGCTCGACGATCCGATCTTTCACTTTCTTCTTCGATGCTGTGCTCGTTGTGATACATCGACCGCATACACTCGATATTGCATGCCTCTCCAGTTTCTGCTTAGTTCTACTCTTTTGTTATTTAATGTCAAATGTAGCTAAAATTTTGCCTATAAATCCCACTTATGAAAGTTTTACGTATGATCTACATTTCTGCAGACTATTTATCGCATTTTATGTTAATCAGTCAATATCGGACTTGAAGACACTGGGAAACGGGAAACAATTCCCTTTTTTTTTAAAAAAAAAGCTAGAGGAAAAAGAATAAAAGCGAATGAAAAAACAGCACGTGCAAAGCTATTCCTTGCTAACAAAATTGTCGATAGATGTTACTAAAAAATCTCCGTTGAATGTTTGCAACGACGAGACATCAAGAGAACTTGATGGCGACAGATAGAACAAGATAGACCAAGGTAGAACGAGAAGCAGAACAAAACGTATACGAATAAACGACGAGTAAGAGAGCGCCCAAGCGAACTTGTCCAACGTCCCACGCTTTCCTCGTTCGGGCCAGAGCAGAGCTCGCTTTGCCAGCCCTTGCGGAAGTAATTTTGTAGGGTACTATGTAGGGGATGGCAGGAAGATTGCGGAGAAAACTGTAGAAAGTATACGCGTCTAACGAAAGTACGGCAACCCAGCTTCCAGCAAGAGAGTGGAAATGAGGGATGGAGAAAGGGACGATGGAAGAAAAAAAGCGAGAGAAAGAGACTTAACAAAAAAGAGGGCTGTGTAATGAAGAAGGGGATCCAAAAGAAATATAAGAGTGGGGAGAGCTTGTTCCAGCAGCGAGAGGAAGAACAAAGACCAAATTGATGTGGTTGATGCTGATGTTCATCAAGAATGAACCTCCAAGTGCTGAATAAGAGCGAGACTTACAAAATCACAAAAGGAATGAACCGTCGTTGACATTGTTTAGCTGCTCCTTCATTTTGTCTCCAAGGAACGAATCAGCGAGCCAAGAAACGGATTGAAAAAAGAAAGTGTGAGATGAAGAAGAAGAAGACGAATGAAGCTAAGCGTGACGCGCCGCAGTGTCGCCAAGTGCTTCGCCAGGCAAGCGCGACATCAAGTTCTTCTCAGTTTGCTGATGTTTGTGAAGTCGTGAATAATATACGATGATTGGACAAAGTCACGATATAGCTGAATATCTATATATATATATATATAGCTCTAGCTCAAACATGACGCGGAAGAAAGGAATTTCGTATACTATAGGTATGAAGATGAAGGATGGTTGAATCTCACGATTCCTTGGAAAACGTTCTGATAAGTTATGCTGAATCAGTAATTCCGAAGCGTTTGCATAATATTAAATTAAACACTCTGCAAGGAATGGAGTGACAGTGATAATGACAATGATGAGTGATGATGGCATAACAATGTAAATTAAAGATTAAATTGGAGATGCTGTGAGGAATGAATTAAGGTGATTTTAATGACCAGAATAAATGAATCGACTGTGTTGAATGACATGAACGTGTGATACAAACTATGAGAAATATCCCCTGATGGAATTTCTTGTAAAGTGTCGCAACAATAACAGAAAACACGGATTCGTTTTATCCTGTCATCTTAATTTCACTGACACGCAATGACAATGCAACCTTTATAATTACCATCTTCCGTGTTTTGTCAACTAAATATAAACTAACAAATGTTTCCTCATGAGCCACCAGTCTCAAAGGTATTCTGCGGAAAAAAGAGAAGTTGCGAGAGAGGAAACAGCCAGATTCGAAAACAAAATGAAGAATGGAAAAAAGAGAGGAAGAAATCACTTTGTTGTGACGATGGAAAGAAAATGAATAAAAAAATGGAAAAAGAGAAGGAGAATGAAAACGAAGAAAAGCATCGAGCGGACGAATGAACGAATGAAGGGTGGCATTGTGCCCAAAGCAGAACGCGGAGAGCTCTCGACCCTCGTCTCGTCACTTTCGTGTCGCACTCGTGCTTTCGCCCTTTCGTCGAGAAAGCGGGAAAAGGTGCAATTCTACGAAGTACGAAATACTATGACAAGTATATAGAATAGATGTATACATGGAAGCATGTGGCATCAGGTAAACGGGATCAGCATGTAGAAACCAGAGCTATTGGTACTGCTCGTGTTGCTCCCGTCTCTGGTGGGAAAGGAAGAAAGTTTTTAACCCTACCGCGACAACAAAGACAATCAAGGCGAGAAAGGGGGGTGGAGGGGGAGTATATACGTCGTAGAGGGGTCGTTCAACCCCTCAGGCGCTTCGCGTGCGCTTCTTGTCGAGGCAATGGATAAAGCAGAGCAGAAAAGGGGTTGAAATGAGGGTGAAGGAGTGAAATAGAAAGAGTTCGGTAGACGTTCTTCCTCACGTCCTCGACACGCCCGCGCACCTCTCGTATATACTTGGCACGCTACTATTCCAGCCTTCTCAACTCTGCTCTGGTCTATTCTAGCCTCTCGTCGACGTGTCTCGTAGTATCGCCTCGGGTACCGACAACGGTCGACGTCCCAGTGGAACAAGGAGTTTCGAGTCTTTCTCTCGGCACAACCCCTGCATTTTGTTCGACACCTACAAGGAAAGTATATATAGATCTGTCTGGATAAGAATGTGTATATGTGTACACAAACGAATAGATTGTACGATCGATTCATCGACGAGAGTCAAACGTGACAAAGGTTTTCATGGCTTGTTTCGGAATTAAGGATTGAGTCGTAATGGTTCAAATTTGTACCTAGAAGAAAAGATCTCTCTCATTACTTTTATATACCATCCAACATTTACTATTATTAGGAGAGACCATGAAAGAGGATTTTTTTTCTTTTTAATAGTTCACCATAATGACGCAAGGGTTTCCGTTGTAGTACAGCTCTCGAGTTTTTCTATATTTTGCACTTTAAAATTCTCGTTAGCATCAGATTGTGGAAGATGGAAAGAAATGGTTGGAGAGCACCAGATAGAAGCTTTCGTGATGGATAGGAAACGAGACCACGCAGTATGATCCGTAAAGCTATAGCTAAATTGCTTTCGAAATGGAAGAGTGTAGATAGAGAGTCGAGTGCGGATGGACCCCGGAGGCAAAACGATTCGAGCGTGCATTGTCGCCCTTGCCTCGAGCGTAGGCGGTTTGCGGATGTTTCTATACGGCAACGACTGACTCGCGGTGAATTCTCGTCGTCGTCGTCGTCGTCGTCGTCGTCGAGTGAAATAACGAGAAACTTCATCCCCCAAAGCCAACGACATATATAGCATTTTCGCTATTACGCCGTCTCTCCGCTGCTACCACGTTGGTTTTCTCTCTTGTAGCTGGTTTTCTGTTTTGCCCACATTCTCATCTTTCTACAGTTGTAGGGAGTCAAACCGGGAATGTTCGTCTCGCCAACTCTCGCTTTCTGCTATCTGGCTCCGCTCGGCGTTCATCCATCAACGCAAGGTATTACGACGGAAAGGAAAATGGCACGACGGGTTTTGTAGCTTCGTAATGGTTGCGTTCTCATCCGCGTCATCTTCTTTATTTTGTCGTCATGGAAAACGCTTTAGCACGCTTTCGTGGCAACGCGATGACGTACCGTTGCACATGAAGATAACGAAGATGAAAAGGAGTGAAGGAAGATTTACGAAAGTGCATAGGTCAAGTAGAGCTTCACGTTTTTTAGTCACAAAAAATGAGAACAAAGGACAAAAGCGGTGCAATAATTCAACTTGAGACTTTCAGCACCTATTTTAGAAAGTTCAATTTAGGTGTGAAAAGATTCAAATATTACGAAGAAAAACCTCCTATAAACGTTAAATTGTTACTAATTTCTGTATCTGAACAGTTGAGGTTTTAAGGAGAGTTAATTAAGCTGTTAAAAGTATCGGCTAACTTTTGTTGACTTACGAAAAAAACGCACTTTTTGATCACTCTGAAACAAGTTTGAGAAAACAAACGACAAAGACAATACTTTGTACGTTTAGAGTTTTCGATGATAGCGGATAAAAGCTCGAGGATATTATGTCCGAAGTGGTGTGCAGTGGAAAAGCTTTGAAGAGACTCTGGTACTGTCAGTGACGATGCACTGCAGAAAAGTGCATATGCCCACTAGTTTTTCTACGAGACGTGAAAACGATGCCAACGAAATGTGTTGAGTGCAGACGGCAACGGCGATGACGAAAAGGAGGAAAGATGTGAGGCAGTAAGGCGACAGCTTGTCAATAGTTTTGCAGCATTTCCGACGAATATGAAACCTCATTAAATCCGTGCATACTGTTAAATGTCTATCAAACAGTTGATATGCACTCGTCCTTTAGTTAACTTACCCATTGATTGAGGTACTTATAATGACAGGTACATGTTAATGTATCGATGTGGTTAATAATTAATGTGTGTCGTTAGTGAAGCATATGAAGTATTTCCTACTGATGGCAATAATATTGCCTCCATTTACAATATTATTATTCTTTAAATATGGTCTATATTTTGAATTATAGATCAGTCTAAAAGTAACCGAGCCAGGGATTTATATATTATCAACAAATATACATTTGAAAATTACCATGTTTTTTAAAATAAACATTGGAGAGAACTATACGCGCTAGTGTAACTAGAACATATTGCCAAAAATATCCAATTAATCAATCAATCGATGGTACGTCCAGTGGAAAAACCTGAATTTCGATAAATTCAGTGATGTACATCGTTACATTCGCCAATGCCGATGCTCTAACGACCGCATGGAACACGACTTTGCACTCCAGCAAAGCTTGGTGTTAATGCATTTTTTTTTATACTGACACTTTTTTTGGAATACATTTCGTGCCGCAATATTGCCTTCTACGAGCAACCGAGACCGTCGTTACAGATCCTATAAAAGCGATTCGGTAATGTTACTATAATTGCGCGGCTCGCCAACAATGAGGCGATCGATAAGGAACGCGCATATTTGTATAGAGGAAAAATAACTTTGTAATACGATATCGAAAAACTATCATTACTGCAAATTACAATAATCAGAAGCAATTTACTTTGATTACAATTTTTTTATCCTCTGTTTTCCTGGAAAACTAAAAAAAAAAACCGGTCTCTACAAAACTTCGCCTTGACGTATACAACTGCGCAAAATGTAGAAAAAAAATCCTCAACCTATCTATTTCGCACTCAAAGGATCTCCAGAAATAGCAACGACTAATGATACGGTATTATGTATATATGTATACTTATATACTGATACGCAACGATTGCGACACGTTTTCATGCTAGATGAGATGCGATGAAAGGGAAGGGTAAGGGGAAGCTGAGAAGAAGATGTATATGTGTTTCGTCGACCTATACCCCGGAAGAGAAATCGAGTCGCTGGAGTGTCGCCTTGCAGCGCCGACTGATAGCGCGATGAGAGAGTGCCCGGACGATGGACTGGGATGAAAAATAGAACGAGTGGAGAGGGAGAAGAGGAAAGGATATGATACTGCACCAGAATCATTTTATATTCGCGCTGGAAGCTCGTATCCTTGGTTGCCTGCAGTCTACAATACTACGCAGAGTCTGCCTTCCAGGATGTAGAGTGAACACTGTACGTAGCTACTTTGACAGCAGCGAGAGTAGCGATGTCGCTAGCGATGCCATCTATATGCAAGGACGAAAAGTAGTACGTGGAAGATAGGCTACTACCGAGTAGTGAGGGAGACTAGTTCTGTCCGCAATTTCATGGTGATTTACTCCGAAGTACGTTCAGCCATGATTATTTTTTTTTTTTT
>JABMBT010048205.1:0-12501 GCA_018906895.1 Odontocolon sp. PSUC_FEM 10030002
CTATACACAATCGACTCTTTCATTATACGATCATCAGGACGATTTTTCACAGGCATCCACGACTTTTATTTTGATGTCAATACAACGAAGCCTTGGATCCATTGTGACTCGCCGACACAAGAATCCGCACAATAGGTGTGAATTTCAAAAGCGGAATAATTTTTCGGCTTTTCTCTTTTATTAGTGTTGCTCTGTATTTTTTTGTCGGCTAACACCTGACGACAGGGAAAACTTTGTATAATGAAATTCCGGGTGGCTCGTCTTGTTTTGTTGGTGGGCGAAAGAGAGTTGCAGAAAATCGACTTTCGTAATATATACTTAATATATCTTGATGCCACAGTACTCTGCTTTTATGGTGGAGTTGGTGGAGTTGAGTGTAAGAACGACTGAGGATGCACTCCCCGCGTATAAGCGATGTACCATAAGCATCTTGCACAGTACACTGCCCTCTTGCAATTATTCTTCATGCCTAAGACCCGACAATTAGCATCTCATTGGCTCATTTCTCGGCGTATGCTAATAAGAATCTTATTTAAGAGGTTGCTTGTGCGTGCCTAACCCTTTTGCCTCTTCTTCTTCCGCCGGTGTGGAACCAACAACGACGATGTCGACTCTCGAATGGCCAGCTCTCTCGTTCTATCTCACATCGTCTTCGTATTTAGCTCTTTTCCTCATCGTATTCGTCGACGAGAAGAGGTTGAGGCCGTTGCGCTTCCATCTCTCGTTTCGTTTACGACGTCGACGCGAAGAAGAAGAAGAAGAAGACGAATAAGAATAAGACGACCACGAAGAAGTGGATGAAGCGAACGAGATGAGGAAGCGGCTAGCCACGAGATTCTCACTCCGTGTATCCGCCCACCTCGAGTGTCTCCTCAAGTACCATATTCTCGAGCACGAGAATCCCCAACACAGATGAATGCAATGAATAAGCATGCATGCTTATGTATACCAACCACGAATGTTCCAAACAATTTGAAAAGTGTTATTCTCAAAACACTAACTGCTGAGATAAAATTCCTACGCACATGGGAACCCCAAGTCCAGGATGTGGCTATGAAACAGCTACGAAGGTTTATATACGATAAACCTTATATATCCACTCTTGCAAGAAGAACTGCCAATGAAAAAGTCTCAGAGGTAATTCCATTCTCGAGCTTCGAAATAAATATCTCATCTTATTTTCCGTTCTGCAAAATTATCGCACAAAAAGCGTACGGTTGATCGGTTGCTTGGGAGCAGGAAATGAAAGCGAAGGAGGCGCGAGAATGAAAGTCGTAAGGCCACTGCAAGGGAAAGAGTGAGATAGAATTTTATGAAAGGGGTACGAGGGTAGACCCGACCCTGTTGCAGCACACGGTAGCGATAGCAAAAACCATGAGGTTCAGCTCACTCTTAACGATAGAGGCTCATTGCTCGTAGATTGCGATTTGCTACGGAGGTAATGAAGCCGCACTGGCCCTCGTGTGCTGTCCTCTGCTCTTCCGCGCAACTCTTCGGCTCGGCGAGTCAGTAAAAGTGTGAGAAAAGAACTCGAATCTCATTCCAAGTCCCAGATGATCTCTCTAAACTGCACAGGGACGCGATGACGTGAGTACGTTAAGTTCCATGTCGTTGCTGCAGACTTCTCTAAACCTGCGTGTATTCTGAGACAAGGAGGATTCATTTAACTTTCTATAGATTTACAGCCAGTGGCGTAGCGCACCTGTTGACCAATGTCGACAAGTTTTTACTACCTGGCATAGTAGGACGAGGATGATGATATATTCCTCGACTAGAGCGCCCGAATCTAGCCTAATGGCTATCAAGATGAAGTTTTTTTTTCTTACAATCCAACCAAAAATACGTGTACTTTCTATAAAAAAAAGAAGAGATCTGTCTGGTGATACGGAGTTGGATTTCCAAGAGTTTTGCAGTCTTTTGTCTGCGTCGCAAGGCATCATGATCGCGGGCGAGACGCATCCTTAATTTTTACATTTTCGATGAATCTCCGGTTATTCGTGACGGCTGGTGCGAGTTTATATAGTACAAGGGTAATACAATCTCGTGACGTCCAGTATTTTCGATGCGTTCGAACATGGATGCATAATGCAAAGACGTACGAGTGAGACACTGAGGACGGTGCTCGCTGTCTGAGCCAAACTACATAATATTTCCAGATGCCATTTTTATTTCTTATTCTTTTTTTCTCGTCTCTGCTGGTCGCTGCACAACTCTTCGCCCTTTACGATCGTCCGAGTATTCTCTCGTTCACCACGAGACGGAGTCTCAGCTGCCTGCCGACAGCAACAGCAGTCGTGACAACGGTGTAACGCGGCTGCGGCTCCGACTGCAAGATGCAGTTGTGATGCATTTGCGTGGGCGAGTCCGCGTGACTGTCGATGGTTCAGCCTGCCCTGGGCATACGATGAAAGAACAGTTGATGCGCATTCCTCGCGATGATGTTTTAGTTCTCAACGTCGTCGCCAGTATGTTCAACAGTTTTGATACAACCAGGAAATGAAATGTAAAAGTCGCACGATGTGAGGATTACTGAGATACGAGCTGGTATGAAAAATGTGACAGTCAGTTCGGTAGACAGTGTGTTTCAGCGGAGGTCCCAAGTGTCTCACCGCAATGCGGCCTCTTAGAAAACCGAGCTAGGGGTATTCAAGATCCACCCATCGCTTCGTATATATCCCACGTATGTTATCTGTAAGATCGGTGTACTCGCGCGAGCGACAAAGGGGTCGTTTGAAATATTTCTTCCTCGAGTTTCGAAGGACTACGTAACATTCCGAGGTACAATGAGCAAAAGAGGGATATGAATGACTGTGGTAAGGGAATTGTTATACTGTGGCGGGAATGCGCATTCTTTTGCTACACGCATCTGTAGCTGGAAAATAAGACAACACTTCGGTCGAACCCGAAAAACTAATTAGCAAGTTGATTCAGCTTGATTTGTAGTGAATTTACAGATTCACAAAGATGACTTTTGGTAATCCGAAAGAAAAATGGTAATTGACCTGAAGATTGAACCCAAAGATTTCAAGTGATATTATGCACTTGTCCCATTTCCTAATGTCATATTCCTTACGTTGGGACGTGATGCGAATGAAATTCTAAAGTTTTTGAAAATCACAGGAAACAAAAATGGGTATATATAGATATAGAATTGTATAAAATGTTTGTTACACTCACCAGGGAATCCACCTCCGGGTCGGCTATGTAGTAAGGCTTCTCTTGTCTGATCTGTAACATAGGTATAGACGAGACTCACGTAAGTACTTTAATAATTAGATCCACCAGTAATTGCAGTCTTAAAGGGGGGATTCTGTACTATACTGTATATACAAAACGATCGTATCTATATTGCGGCACTCTAAGCGATTTCCTTCGCGTGCTCCCACTTAATTGGACCCCCTCCTCGCCACGTTATACAATTCGTACGTGTTCCATATACATACGAACGTGGAATAAGAGAGACGGAGTGAGGGACCGAGACGACTGGGATATAGCTCAAGACTCACCGGAAATACGCCGAAATACGTTGGAATTTGAGATAGGAATAGGAAACTCTGCATTGTAACGAACAATCATTGTCTACGTAATATCTTATTTAAACTCCGTATTAATTTGTAGCTATCTGTACATTCATCAGCTAAACTAAAGCCAATAAACATATTAATGCAATGCCAAGTACCAGTACCCACAATTCCTTCAATTTAGTCTCTTATCCAATCAGCATTGTAATAGGTATAATAAATATTTGCAGGAAGTCATAGAACAAATCTAATAATCATTACAATCGGGTTATTATACAATATTAATGTTCAGGAAAACAAAGATACGACATACGAATACTTGATTAGAATTCTCCATAGCCAGTACACAAATGTAATCGAAGTAAAAGATGCGTTTATTATAGAAATATAACGCAGCGGATACGAGCAAAGCCAACAGTCGTGAATTCTCGGAGATTCAGGAACGCGCTAAAGTCGCGATAATGTTGGATATATGGATATATCCGTCTGAGGAATCTCTGCATATCTCACTCGCACTTGCACAATGCAGTCGCATGCGTCTTATTCATGAGACTGAATTCTGAATGGAAGTTCCTCGCGCATCACGAGACCGAGTGTATAGTAATGAAGGTGTCTCATACGTTGGACAAAAATACTGTCAACTTCGAGGGGAGGTGGTCAGAGGTACGGGAAAGTAAAAGAGGGGCGGAGGGGAAAGAGAAAACACGGAAAGAAAGATGAAACAGCGAAGAATAAGAAGGAGATGAACGACAATAAGAAGAGGTGGAGGGTAAGAGAAGAGAAGAGAGATAAACTAGTTCTTGCAGAGAACTGCTGTACTGATGCAGAGGCTTGTTGCTGGTCACTGCTGTTTTTCGACGGTCCCTGAGCGACCGCTAGCGCCGCACAGGTAGACATCCCGATTACAAATTGTAAACAGCCTCTGCCCCTATAGCATCAGAGATTCTGATGCAACCAACTACAGTTTACAATAGCTTCGACAAGAGTCTCGACTGCACCACCATCGACCTGCACGACACTTATATCGTACCTGAGATAAAACGACAAAGAGGGTATGTGTGTATTACTCGAAGAAATATACGCAATCGGAAAATACCAACGAGCCCTTACGCGGTACCTCTTACGTTACATGACTAGCATCGAGGTTCTTCAGCAATTCCTACCAACGTCACGCGAAAAGGGATATGTTATCGATGCCGCTGCAGCAACTTGGCACTCGCTAAGGGGTTGCTCCGCGAGGAAACATATAAAAGATACAGAAAACCGAAGAAAGAGAATGCAAGCTGTTGCCGCTGGTGATGGTATAAGGTCAGGAATGAAACGAACGCGTCTAAGGTTCTCGGACTCGGAAGTCCAGGTGTTCATCTATTCCCTGCATCGACCCGTAGCACGTATCAATACAGATGCAAGAACGAGATGGAAAAGGCTAACTGAACAGAAGACAAGATGAGAATGCGCAGAGTTCCAGAATGTTGGAAGCTTCATGTGAGAAAAGGGATACAGAATCTTGAGGAAAAATAAACTGCATCTTCGTTGCCATTTGTGTTCTTCCTCGTATAACTCAATGTGTCAAGTTCGTATTCTAAAAGTATATCGCGATAATATTTACAGAATCGTTTGCTCGACGTTGGCAAAATTCTAGCAAAATGCCTCCAGTCTTTCCAGTTTCCTTTCGACCTGCGTTCTTGAGACATAACCGTGCTGAAGTCGATCGTCCACGATGTTATACCGAGCGCACATGCATCAGCAACAGCAGCAACTCGAAGTCTGCTGCCGAACGGATATCGCTTCTGCCTTATACCTATACATATATATACTGTCGTTTTCTCTTTCTATCTTGCGCGATATGTGTTGGCGATCCTGTGGAGCGATATACGAAGCAGCTGCTGAAGAAGTCTGGCTGGCTTGGTCGGTCTTAGCGCTCGCTATACCTTATCCTGCCCAGCAATCCCTAATGTTTTCTATCTCTTTTGCACTTATTATTTTTCATTTCCTTTCTCTTTGTGTCAGGCATATAAGAAACACACCCGGGTCATCGGGAATTGCAGCAATATTCAATCCGAAAGGTTATAATTTTTTTTACACACAAAAATAATGTTTACAGTCACCGCTGTAGTACAAGAAAAAAAAACACGAAATATTGTAATTCGTGACTTTCACCCTCTGGACGTCAACAGCGGACACACCGACAATGACGATGTGCCCAAGGGTGCAGTAAAACAATGTACACCAATTCAGTTTTGCCAGTTTTTCAACTGGCCCCTTGCGAACCTCTGGTAACCAAACGGGCTGGTTCAAAAGAAAAAGAAGAAGGGTCAGCAACTCGTGGGTATGAAGTACCTTTCGGACGTACCTCTCGGGGTCCTAAAACGCCATAAACTTTGCCATCGTTGACTTTCCCCGGGGACTATGACTTTCTATGAGGGATTTTCACTTCCAATACTTGGAAAGTTGAGGACTGTTCGATCACATCCAGAAATACTTCCAAAGTGTCTAATAAAAATTTCAGTCGTTGATGTAAATAAGGGAGCATGGTACACCGGTAAGAAAAATGTGTGACTCAATTCACAGAGATGAGACGAGTGTCATAATCACTATGCCAAAAATTAAAGATCGACAAGTGTAACAAATAGAGATCAACGATAATCATCGCTTTGTCAAGAACGGAAGCGTTTACGTCAGAGTACATGATGAACGACCAAAGGACCGAATACCGTCGTTCAGGATCGCGCGACTGAACGATAATGACGAAATTGTAGGCTTGCGAGTGAATCACCGGTCGACACGGGGAACCAGTGGCAATAATATCCACCGCTCCGACTGATTCTGTAGCTGCAGCCGTCACGCCACCTAACGCCGGAATTAAGCTTCGAGTTTGACAGATAACTATAAAACGATTAGAGGTGATCTCGGGTACCGACGCGCGCCGGTTTCACTCCCTCGAGAGTGGAAAAAGACAGAAAGTGTCCAAATGACAGACAGAGGTGTTAAATAATTGCCGGTGTTGTAAATAGCACGGTGACGATGACGTTGACGACACGTGAATGAGTGCGATTCGAATGTTTTCCTTATAGTATTGAGATCCGACAGGTCGATCAGAGTGCGTGACTGTTGCTCTTGCTGTTCCTCTCTCACATCTTTACCTCCAGATACTTGATGGTCGTACGTATACCTGACGTCATTGAGTGAAACTGGTTCGGATCCCGTCTCACTCTCTCATTCGTGTCGTTCTTCAAGATTCCTCCGGGTGTCTTCGCGCGAAACAAGCCTAATCCCAAGTCTGCGTGAAGCACAGACTCATCCTTGCTCTCTCTCTCTCTCTCTCTCTCTCTCTCTCTCTCTCTCTCTCTTTCTCTCTCTCTCTCTCTTGTCTCCATTTCTTTCTCCCAATCGGTGTCAAAAACCGTTTTGCTTCCACCAAATTCTCCACAAAATTCCCACATGCCGAAGTAAATTCGCACTTTCCAATCGTAATCATTTTAATAAGTGTACATAAATATTCTACTCTATTCCAAGCACAGTGCACTGAATGTAGTAGACCTCGACAAAAGAGACGTTCGACGCGTCGTCGAAACGATCGACGGGGCTCACGTTATCGCGATTATGATAATCCGGCTTTGCGCTTGTTTACGCTGTTCTCTCTCCTCTCGCTCTATCTACAGTCAACTGGCGACAGAAAAAGAGAGACTTTGCCGGGTATGGAGCAACGCCACCTCCGCACTTCCATAACGTTTTCTTATCGCGAGGACATATCCAAAACGCGAGTGGCTAGCACGCTGAGAAGCAAAGCAGGGATAGGTATAGTAGTACTAAATGTATCTTAAGCACATATATAATCCAGGTTAGGGCACGATGAAGATGACCGAATTAATACAGATTCTCACACATAATTTCAAAGGAGACGTTGCTCTAAACCGGTCAACTTCACCGTGCTGACATAACAGACAACGATATCTTATCGACTGTTGCTTCGAGTTCCTTATGTTCACCCGCGGTCCATAATATCCCTTTGGAGTATATTAGTCGATTAAAAGTGGCGACGATGCTTATTCTGCTTAAGAGAAACTATTCAGCGTCTGAGTATAACGTCCGTTGCGGGCGCGCGCGGAAAAGGCAGGTAGCACGCGTTCGCTTTTGCTGTTCTGCTGTTCCTGCTGCTGTATGGCCGATGTCGCGGGCATTAGTCAGGCCGTCAGTGCGGGCCAACGTTTTACGAGGGTTTAATGCCCCCGAGGTGCATTCTAATTGCACCAATAAATCCCAACGAAGGATCCAGGAGCAGCAACTACTTTAGGTAGGTACAGATCTAGCAGTAAATTTTACCTTCAGTACATCGAAGCATTGGTACCGGAAGCACCAATGACTAAACTAAAATCATAACACTGCAAAATTAATATTCGGCTGCCATGTCGTATGAATATACAGACGAATTTTATCAACACGGATAAAAATTTGTAAGCTATTGTTGTACGATGAATATATTTTGCTGATATCGATTCACTCGAACGTGAAAAATGTCAGCATTTTCGATTTTTACCACATATTCCTTCAGATTTCGAGAGAAACTCTATTTTATTCGAAATTAGTCTAAAATTTTCGATCGAAAACACTGTAAACCCTTCGTAAAATGCGAAAAAAAATTCTGTTCAGTGGACCGCCCAAATTTCTTCAGAGGTAATTTTTTCTTTTTTTTTTACTTTCCTCGATTCTGACCTCTGGAAGGTCAAATTTTGTTTTCAACTTTACCAAAGTGTTTAGAGTGTTTTTTACTGAAAATTTTCTGCTGATTACGAATAACATAGAGATTTCCTTGAATTCTGAAGGGTTGTATGTTAAAAATACAAAATACTTAATATTTTTACGTTTTTTCGGCGATTATCATATATTTCTTTGGATTTCGAGGAAATCTCATTGTACCCGGAGCTAAAAAAAATTCTGGTGATCGATCAAATATCAATTAATGTCGATAAACAAAATGACTCTAAAATCCGGAACTGCACTAGGTGAATGAAGTCGCGCGTATGTAGTTGACCCTAGTCCCACTATAAAAGCTCTCCCCGACTCTCTGTACGTACGCATGACTTAATATAATGTATACGCGTTTCTCTTATTAAATCATAACGTTGCTCATACGAAGGAAGCGTTTGAACGAACTATGGCATCCTGGGGTTCGACACCGCGGATGTTCTTTTCGCTTTTCGGCTATGCAGAGGTAGCACTCGTTTTCGGTTATAGTACGTTCGCGGTGTCGATCACGCATCATGCGTACAACAGACGGTAGGGCGTACCAACGCAAAAGTGGGACGCGATACATATTGCACGCAGGTAAAACGAGCAAGAGAAAGAAAAAAAAAAGGGCCACAACAATGCGCGCGAGTCGACGAACGCGCAGCGGGATATTCCCGTGGCACGTTTTAGCCACGGCACGATGCACCGGGAGTGCTTGGACGGCCGCTCAAAACACGGTCCCGGCTGCAGATTCCCGGTCTGCCCGTGTGTTCTTCATCCTAGCTGCGTCCTCGTAAGCCGACCGGCAGGGAATAGGGCGAAGTAGGGGCAGAACAGGGCCTCCTGCGTCGTTGCCCTTCGTATTCTCAGTCCGTCAGTTATACTTCGTAAGAGCAAGCGAGAAATAAGGAGCAGGGTCGGTGGGGGATAATGGCGCGCGGACCCATTGAATAGATCAATTTACAATGGCACGAAATGAGCAGCACCCTGTTCTCTGAGCTCGTTCCTCCTTCTCGCTTGCTCTCGTTCACATTCAACCTCCAGTACGCAGCATCATTTCGCCCTGTTTTCTCTCTTCCATCCGTTCGGAACTCATCTATTCATCTCACTCACTCACTCACACATGTGCGTATTTTGTGTCAAGCACAACGACGAATTGCGTGGGTACTTTTACTGTGCCACGACGTGTACAACTCTAATACTGTACACTATGTGCTAACACTCGCATCATCACACGAGACGCGAAATAATCCTTGCACGCTGTTGCGGCTTGCGTAGCGCGTACGAAGCGCTACGTGTGCGGCCCTTTATTGTCGTGCGGTGCAGCGCACGGTCCCTATCTCTCAGCAACTATATCGTCCACCGGCAAGCACAACCGATGATAGTCGCCGACACGACGGTCGGCTTAGCCTCCGATCGTGGCTTGGAAAAACGTCCACAAGAGGATTGTCACCTGCTTATCGGAACGCAGTGTCTGTTGTGTCGAATTCACGCAGCACACTTCTCGCTCTTGAACCGACTCTGAAAAATTTCTGATCCCTTCGAAGTAGCTCAGGATATTTTTTATTCGGTCGTTTTTATTTAATTTTCCTCATTCTTCTGATTTTATTGTTATTTGAAGCGATTCAATCATATCTGATGTGCACATCCCGTACGATATCGAATAGTCTAATAATGGGTTACATCTCCTCGGAGAAAATCTGCCGTCATAAATTCTTCTCGGGTCAAACGTCACGTGTGCATACGTACACGTATATCGCATAGTATTGTGCTGTATAACATTAACTCAAAAGTCATTGCAATTACGTGCACGGAGTACTATCATGAGACGTATACATCTACTATAGACACGAGGTGTATATATTAAATGTCCCACAACAACTATGACGACACTGAGCCACGCGAAAATTATGAACATTATAACGCAATCTGGCAATAGGCGTAGCGTGACGTAGCAGTACGGTGCAGCCTAACTTAACTGGAAGAAGAGGCAACAAAGCCAAAGGTATCGGCAAACTGACGTGATCGAGCCTTGAGCCATTGGGACCCCGAAGAGCTGAGAAGTTCCGAACCCTTTCAACCCTGAATTTTCTACCTGAGCTCACAACTAACTCGCTACAGACCTAAAAGTTTCAACGGATTCGTTGAACTCTTCCCTCGGTCTTTAGCGTTGTATATTTTTCACTTTGCCAGACTACGAATACTACAACTGTCGTCAGGAAAACGTGATGTGTCAGAAATCAAATTTTGAGATGGAAATTTTTTCAAATTTTCCGATAGACTTTCGGTCTAGTTAACACAGCCGTGTATTCGTGTATCATAAATTGCTTTGTACTTGATGCGGTTTAACAAGCGCACGACTGTTTCGGGTCTCTCGAGAGAGACACGACCGAGTCGTCTTACCTTATCCTATATTCCAGAGGAATGGAGCAGCTCCTCCGAGGGCTTAACGCTTATCGTTATCACGACAGAGTGCTACTCGAAGCCGAGCTCTCGCTACTCGTGTTACCTGTGCTCTACATTTCCTTCCCCTCTCGCTCTCTCGCTCTTTCTTACTGTCTCGACAGAAGACTAAGATAGTAAGACAGAGTCAGAGGGACATATATTAACGAAATACTCCCGGCGCCGCGTAAAATCGTACCAGTCACTGATACACGATCCCTGCGTACATAATATAAGTTTGGTAAACCAAAAATTCTATTAATCTCTGTCTCGATCTCTCTCCGTCTACCATTGAACACGCGTTCACACGGACAAGTATTTTCAGAAAAAAAAATACCCTTAACACTGTAAAAAATGAAATAAAAAAATGAATACCAAAATGAAGTTTATATTTTATTCGACATGAATCTGGAGCATTTTTATAAACATAGGAAATTGATAAATTTGTATCAATTTCGCCGTATTTATTTAGTTGCCTATATTATTACGAATAACTCAAAAATGTATTTTCCATTAGTTTTTCTCAAATTTCTTCCCACACAATTATATCTGTTTGACACTAAAAAGTGCAGGGAATCTAAGACTTTCGTCAAGTTAATTCGTCAGTTCGCGTACTACAGAAGGAGGCGATGGCGGCGAGCAGATGATGAGTGCACGAAGATTCTCGAGGTCGTGAGCGTGGGCTACCAAGTTTCCACTGACGGACCAACGGATGGACGGGCACCACGTCCGAATAACCGGTTGCTCATTTCTCTGGTGCGCGTGCGGGAGGGCTCGAGCAACACGGAGATCGATCACGATTCGAGAATATGTATCCTCTCTCTCTCACACACACACACACACACACACACACGCACACTTAGTAACGGTGTCCAGTAAAAGAGTGCAGAAACAGCACAGATAAACTGCTCCCGCTGCTGTTTTTGCCAAGAAGCAGCGAAAGAACGTTATATACGTGTGCTCCCGAGGAATGTAGACGGCGAAATGGGTACGTTTTAAAAGGCCCCAAAAATCGTTTCGCGCCCGGACGCGCGTTTAGTTCTCGGGTTACCTACGTGCTTATAGCACACACGTGTCCTTGGAGGAATTCCAGCCTCGAGTCGAGCCTCGAAAGCAACGTTAAAACGAAGCGTATCCCAAACAGAGGAAGTCATAGGAAACGCGACAGATAAAACGAGATGGAGTCACAGTTAAACCGCGGAGCTTTCCAGGACTCTTAGAATTGTCGATCCTGCGCTGTCGCATCTTATATATAGAAACATAGTCCTGGCACGTTCGAGGTATTTCGAAGGGGGAAGCGACAGACACGTAGCTAAATCCAAAAATAATTTTAGAATGTATTTTCCAGACTGAGAAGAGAAAATTCGAGAGGTCTGAGATAGGGAAAGGGTCGAAAGTTCTTTACGGACTTTCTCGCTCTGAAGAATTCAAAATGTTTATCCCGACGAGGTCATTATCTCTCCCCGATAGTTCTAAAGTCTAACGTTTCCTGGATATACTTTTTTTTAGAGCAACGTTATTTTTTTTTTAGAACAATTAACGTTTTGGTTTACGTTATTTTTATGAATATAATAATGCTCTTACCTGTTTGGAGAAGACCGCGATATCCTCGTTGAAACTCTCGGACGAACAAACGTCACCACCCGCGACACCGGGCTCACGAGGCGTGCACGTCGCGAGCTCACACTTTTCGAATATCAGCGCGAGCAACGGGAACAAGGGGTGTCTGTAAAAATAAGAAAATACACAACACATTAGTCCTATAGCTGCGATATAATAAATTCATCTGTAAAGTGAAAATTATTTTTTT
>JABMBT010048316.1:0-12495 GCA_018906895.1 Odontocolon sp. PSUC_FEM 10030002
AAAAAAAAAAAAAAAAAAAAAAAAAAACAAAAAAGAATGAACGATATATGTATATAACTAAGAAGTCTTAAGAGACAACGAGGGGGGTGAGGGGGAGGGCAAACTTCGAAGATAACGAGTACGAAGTTCAGAGAAGAAAAAAGGAACAAATGTCGTAACCGGTGAGAAGGCGCAAGGTGTGTGCACCGTGCATCTTCCTACTGGTCTGTTTCTTTCATTTTATTTTATTTATGTTCCTTCTTTCTCGCACCCTGTCTCGTCGAGTCTGCAAGGGATAGAGGACGTATCGTCGTATCTTCGTCGCTCTACCGGTTAGTATCGGGATAGCCTAATTGAATGTCCTCGCCCTGGGTGTCCAATGTTGTCCGGCGTTGTCGCCGCTACCTGAGGGCGTGGGCGCCCCGATATGAGTTACGGGTCCGTCGTATTACAACGCGAAGACCAACGTGCCACCATGGTGGTCCCGCCCGTCCCTTGGTATCAACGGCCATTTATACACATGATGCGTCGTTGATGCTACTTCTGCTTCCTTTTGAAGCTACTGCTGAACGTCGTATACCGAACGTCTTCTACGCCGAACGCGCTGCTGCTGGGTCCGTTTACCTACTTCAACCTGTCCGACATCCCACTCCCACTCCTCGACCCTCCGTGTCTTCACCACCGGAGATAATCCTGACGATGGTGCCATGAGACCTCACAGAAGACACCGGAAAGTGACTCGAGACACACTTACCTCGTATTCTATCGCAGGTTCTTTCATTCTAAATCATCCAACTCGGATGGTTTCACTAAAGTGTTTGGATCGTCTAAACTACGATATGGGTTTTCGTAGTTTGTAAGTAGCTGCTTAGCCGCATTTTATCTCCTGAGATTCGATACTATAAGACCCTCTTTTTCTATACGAACATCGGACAGTCGAAGAGATTATGCTTTTTCTAATTCTACAGAGGTTCTTGACAATTATATGTCGACACGCCACGTGTCGACTGATGGACACCGATGGTGAAACTCACATTCCGGAAGTCTTTCGGATCGTATTCAGGAAGTCGGGAACCCGCTCGTTGGCGCCTTTGTAAGTTTCGATAAAAACTGTGTTAACTCGACGTATGATTATTACCCTGGTTAACCTTAACTATTAAATTTTCAGTAAATTCCTCGCGCGGTACGAGTTCGGTCGATCCGACTGGTGGCATAAAATACTACACACGCGTATACGAGAAAACGGATCAACCGCGTGCACTTAATAACCGATAATTTATTAATACTGCCTGGTCGGCATTAACCCAACGAGTAAATCAAGGTATTCTTGTTTTACGGCGTGCATTCATTACGAGGCAGGTTGTGTACATTCGGTCGTATATCTCCGTGCTCTGGACTCGAGCTCAACTTGAGCTCAAGAAAAGTGGAGGAGGTGCATCAGAGGCTCAGCGTGTGTCTCTCCTTTTAGTTCGCAAAACGAGGCAGCAAAAGAATAAACGAGAAAATAAGATAAGAGAAGAATAGCCCTTGGTATAGGTATATGATAATAAGAAAACGCGAGACAGCAGTGAAAGAGTGTCCTGTCGCAAAAGTGTCTCCCCGGTCTGTGTTCACTTCTCTTTGATTCCGTCTCGGTCCTTGTCTCTTTCACCCCTATTCGTATTTAAAGAGTCCAGTACAGACGGAGATTGTAGATGCCGAGTCTGTGCACTCAGGTCCACTCAAGTGCAGTGAAGAACTCGAGCTCGTGCACTCGCGCTGTGCGCACATTGTTAGTCCGTTTTATGAGGCACGAGGATCTCAGGGTTTACGCCTCTCAGTCGCCATGGCGTTTACGATCGTATAAGCTTTTGCGCGTGCACTCGCTCTCTCGAACCTGTCCGGAGATGGTTACCCCAGGGGCCTCGCGACATCCCGACGTCCCTTGCGTATAACCAACAGACCTCGTTCGCTCCGCTTCTTGGTGCACCATCCGGAGGTTCGAGTAAAGAGGATAAGAAAGAGAGACCTGTGCTCGGGATCACCGGGACACTTTCACGAAGCCTCCCAGTGGGGTTGTACCACGCTCAAACCGCCCTCGAGCGACACTCCCGGTTCGAGGAAAAGAGCGGTGATCCCGGAGCCCTGATGACCTCTCTCGTGACTCAAAGTATGATCAGCGAAGTGTCTGGTTCTTCAAAGAATGCCTTTGGGGATCCAGATAAACGTTTCGATGATCACAATTCGTTCGAGATTCATTACATTTGAAAGATTCATGTCAATGGCAAGTAGAAAATCATTTACCTGGTAATGGTACCTGGTAATTTCTGTTCCCGAAATCTACAAGTATGGAAGTCTCGGAGTATAACCAGAATTCTTGGGGACTCTTCGGGAGTTAATGGATAAACGTATGGCTGCTAAATATCTAAAGAACATAAAGAAAAAAGAATCGGGAATACTGTTGACCTTCTTTTTCTTCTTCTTGTTCAACAGGTATTACGAGCTTCCGTAAATGTTTCACGCGCGGTATGTGGTAAGTATGTGAATATTCTGCGATGCAGACGACGTCCAGCGGGACGTCTCTCGTAATGTACATGTGCCACCGACATAAGGTAACGTTAATGTCACCGGGAGCAGTTCACTGGCAGTCCAGCAGCTGGGGCAAGGTCCACTTTCTGCGAGAAATGGTGTTCTCTTTCGAGACTCTGTCGTCGCTGGCCGTTTTTCTTCATAAATTGTTAAACATGCAAAGACCATGCATGCGAGAACGAGGGAATGATCGACCGGTACATAAATTAATGTACAGGTATATATAGTATGTAAAATATTTATCGCTGTCGAAGGTTGTACATACGTAATTTGAGGTGCAAGTCAATGAATTTTCTGATCATAGTGGGAATTCCCGATGTAGTGACTTGGAAACGTATCACATTTAAGTCAGAGTAGATACATCAAAGAGGAAAGAGTATTTGGTAGTGAGTTGAGAATGGTCAGTAGAAATGAGGATATAGAGTCGTCCGGAGGACTAAAACCGTAACTAGCGACTTCTAACTCGAGGATGAAAGTACGCCATCACACACATCGCGTATGGTAGTACCATGTTACCTGTACGCTAGCTGTGTTACCTGTTTCGAAAGGAACAAGACGGGAACGACTCATTCTCGTTCTCAACGAAGCGGTTGGTCGCGCAGCGACAAAAGGAAGTACCGCGAGATAGAAGTCGCGCGGCAACTGAAAGAGCAAAGCGTCTTTCCAACAGTCGCATGGGGTCTTCTTGATGCTACATGGTCGCACATAGAAGAGGATGGAAAAAGAGAAAGAGGAATTCGTGTTGGCCAGTCGAGTTGAACGTATATACGCATGAGAGGAAGACGAAGTGCCGCGAGGTGGACGACGAGAGGTCTCCGAGAACCAGGGCCGAGTTAATTAAGAGGATCCAGGCTTGACTGACGTGGGCATTGTGCCAGAACGTGCGGGGCCACCCTCTCCTCATTCTCGTCCACCTACTTATACAACTGTACAGCGGAATATACGTATACCCTATCTTTTCTTATTGTACTTATATATCTTACACTTATGTGTACAACATCACTTTTTTATGTGCAAGACTCCCAAGATGAAGTTGGCACGGTTACTGCAGCTTTAGCCAGAAAGTCACTAGCACATATCGGAGCTTCGATTGTAGTTTCACTGAGTTAACACGATAAACGCTTGTATTATTCATCATCTTCATCCAGACTGCCTCAACAGTTTCCTCAGCATACGTTTTGCTTCTATAGGAATCCCCCGACTTCATTTAAGAGACGAAACCTTATCCCGATGGTACAAATGTATCTATTGAATGTGCATCTCTAAGATCTGTTCTAACGTTCCAAAATGGAACTTGAAGACTTCGTTTTCGAACTATGACCTGTTCACCTTTTCCATGTGCTTTCATGTTGATTTCGTATGTATAATGTATCTACAGAAGGACATTTAATGATGTGTGCGAGACTTGGCTTCGCTATATGTTTCTTTGCTGTTTACGTATACTCTACAGAGTGTTCTACAATTTGTACTCAATGCAGATTGGTGATTTGTGATAAAAACTTAACATTTTCCTCTGCAAAAAGTTGTAAAACGTTATTTGACCAAGAGTGGGAGGTCTTGATCGATAATCACCTAATTCTATAGGAACGTCAAGTTTATTTTCTAGTGTCCACTTCTGTTTTAGTCATAGAACATTGCTTTGCACTTATCTGGCGCGAATTTTCGAACACCTTGTAGAGTGTACACACGTGCACGGAATACCTATGTACTTCCACGTTCCGTAAGGGATAATACTATAAAGGCTTGAAAGACTGGAAGTGGTTCATTCGTGCGTGCGGAGATACTAGTGTTCTTTAGCGGTGGATGAAAGACGCGCACCGACGAACGCGGGAATAAAGTCGACGGGGGCGTCCTCGCGACAATTAACAACCACGCTTGGCCACAAATCACTCGCCGATAGAGAAAGAGTCAGTGGAAAATAGAGAAGAGAATCGCGGCGGCGAGGTCTAATCACGCGCGCGCGCGATCTGCGGAATACGACTAGTACATTTCCTTCTACTCTTCACAATCTTTGTACGTATGTTACATACTCGCGTCTTCGCTATCCATTCTCGCTTCACTCTGCTTCCATCCGGGATAAATGCACGCGCGCAACATCCGTGAATTCATTGTACATCCTAGAGACTTTTCTTGACTTTAATACTCCTATGTCCTTACTTTACGCACATGGGTTCGGTTCATTCGGTTCAGCTCATTTATAAGCGCTTGTGGGCATCGCAATCTTATTGCCTGCCTCTTCGTTCGCGCTGTAAAAAAAATTTACGGTGTAAACAGTTTGATGCGAGTTGTTAAAAATGTTGCTAATCATTTTAGCACATCTTCCGATTAAAATCATCACTTCAAATGTTGTGAATTTCATTGTGGTGTGATTGAACCTCAGGAACACCATTACTTTGTATTTTTACTTTTGTGCAACGAATAGTCTTAGCAATAAATTGATGTGACTCTATAATATCTACCACTTTTGGTATTAAGATGGTGTTAATATTATCACCAGTCGTGTTACATTGTTTTCGAGAATAAATTGCGAGTAATCCCGAGACACTTGACTTTAATACCATTGGAATACGAAAGTCAAGGCAATTTATCCTGAAATCTTGTACTCTTTGTTGAATCTGCTGGTGTTCAAATTCTTTCAATTCTCTCGGACACAAAGTCGGTACACTAAGGGATGTATGCGAATATCCCGGAGATTGCTATGCTAATTCCGTTAATATCGCATGAGTTATGGCGGTGAGATACATACTCTTCGCTTTCGGTAGGCTGAGTGAGGAAGAAGAAGAGAGCAAGAGAAAGCAAGTGACGATCCTTTACGGAGGCGGAAGACGCTCCTAAGTAGCGAACACCGACGCCGACGCAACGCACCGGCTCCACAATAATAATAACAATAATAACAATAATAATAATGATAATAATAACAGTAATATAATGACGATAATAATAATAATAATATTCACGTGCGCAAGCGCACGCCTCTAGTCTTTTGCAGCTCCTGCTGATGCTGTGGTTAACTCGTCGCATATCTTAAGTCCCGATAAATCGAATGCGGCGGTAAAGTCCGCACGCCCGGGCGTAAGCGCCTTATCGCGTGGACGAACGCGACGGGCACGGGTGGATTCTGCAACCGCCCGCCGTACAACTTGCAACTCGCATGCAGCAATAACACGAATAAAAGGGACATTAGGAGCCGGAATAAGAATCAGTAGGCGGTGTACGATGCGAGTAAGGAGTGGTGAAACATTTTTTCCATAAAAATCGTAATCTTCGGTAATTGAGATTCGATACCAATTAGAGACGCGCACGTGCACTCCTCGTTACATCGGTAACTCTGTGGTTCTTGATTGTCTTTTTATTTTCAATCGGTTGGTTGTAGGCAGCGGCATCAGGAACTTTGGTGATTGTCAACTTTGATACGAACATTAGCGCGATATTCTGGAAGACATGTATTGCAATATAATCTGTCTAATAATACGCAGTGTTAATGAACGGTCTTCCATTTGAGTTGAGTTCTAGAATAGCGTCTAGTGCAATAGACCGTTAAAGGCAGAAAATTTAAACTGGTGAAATTAAACGTTGAATTCGGTATATCTATGGATCTCACCATTACTGGGTTAAAAGTATCGATTTTACAAACAATTGGTCGATCGGAGATCCATCTGGTCATTGTCGTTACGATACAACCTAAACGCATGGTCTCACGGCTGTTTCACAACAATCATGAACACGCAAAGTATAAAGTGCCTATAGACTATATGCGGACACATTACCGTAGAACTAGATCGCTCTTCGATCGACAAAGGAAGACGATGCCGAAGACAACGGCGATGAGGACTCGCATCGACGATCGCAATAGCACACATGCCGAATGTTCAATCGACGTGATATGAGGCGTGCCTAATTACGCGATCGGTGTATGCCCAGCAGCGCGTCCAATCAAACCACCTTCCTGTCTCGTCGTCGTCATCGTCTTACAGTCGACTACGACAGTAGCGGACACGGTGACCGGTGCGTCTCCCATTATCGCGATCGCCGCACTGGAATCACCGTACCCATCCGCCTGATACCTGTGCTCGCCTTCCTTCAACAGACAGCGAACAGCTCGCTTGCGCGGACGGGAACAATTTAACGAATTGCCGAAGCGAGAAAGACGTTTAGCGTCGCGCCAGGGATCTCGTCGTCGCTCACGATTTCATCGATGTAGTGGTGTGTATCAGTTTGATTGATCGCATAAATTGACTTCGACTCTTGCTGGGTCAATAATAATAAAGGATGTTTAATCAGAAAGATCCATCTTCTTATCTAAAAAGGTTAATAAGATTTTTTTAATGACTCTCATTTCGCAGGCATGAATGAGCATTCGTTGAGGAATACATTCGACTCTATTAAATGAACCTTTCCGGTCCAAAACGACAACCAATTATTCAACTTTTATTTCTTCTCCGTCGACAACACAGATTCAGATTTAAACTCTTCGCTGTTAGAAAATCGTTAGTGATAACCTGATAACTAATACTCTTTGCTTATCATTAATATCTCTTTGGAATTCGTGATTTAAAGTGCGTGCAGATCCCCGAGTCGAAATGGCGACGACACCGACTCTTGTCGCAGTCGTCGCTCAGAATCCGAACAAATATTCTATATGCACTGTACACGATCACTCGATCGCCCGCATCTTCTACTTCTCTCACTCTCTCTGTCTCTACAATCGCAGTGATGTTAGAATCCTTGTCGTCTCGGTTTATAACCAGAAATAGAACCAGTTTATCTACCGTAAATCGCACTCGTCTCGCCATCCGCGCACCGTGCACCTTCGTTCAGACTTTTTTTTTACCCCTCCCACTTACTTCACCGGTAATATTGCCGATTATAAATCGTGGGATTCGTTGTAAAGCGCGGCTAATTATTAATCTGTGATTCGTATAACCTGTTTTCGCATTCTGTAGTCACACGCGAATACGAGATACAGCATACTAGATTCGTATACTGTAATAATACTAATATACTCTCGTTTACTGGATCGCAAATCGCCGGAGTGTGAGTTACCGAGAGAGATTCTGTACTCGAAGAGATCTATCGAAAGCACGATTCATACTCTACTAACTACGTATTAATATTACGTATACCAGTATTACTTATTAGTATGTAGACCTAACGTTTATCAAACTTCCCCTTGCCATTTGCGATTTCCAATCGACTTCCACTGCGATGAATATTGAATTCGAACGCATTAATTATCTGCTGAATGCTCAGTGTAAAATAAAAGTAATTCAGTAGTAAGGAGTAAAGACAAATTATAGTGTACATGAGAACTACTAATATATTAATATATCCTACACGTTTTTATACATGCTTCGAATCATTTCTAGACTGTTCATATTGCTCTGTGAAACTTATCGCGTTTCATAGGTCGATCTCCACTGGAGATCCTGACGGTCTTTATAACTTTCGCGAGATCTGGTGAATCGTGCTGTCTGTTTTCAGAGTCAACAACAGATAGATCTAGAATCTTTCGCTCCGACATATCGCGTGTCTCGTTCTCGTTGGTTAAACAACTCCACGTCGTTTCCTTGGTTCTCGTCGTGTTGAAGTATCCCGCGAGTTCTGCTTGTTCCGTCGGTTTACTCGCGACCCTTTTCTCGCAAACGACACGTGACTCGTCTCCTTCTTCTGTACCTGCTGATCTTCATCCTTTACTACGATCGAACTCGTTTCGAGATAAGATCGTATGGAGGGAAACACCATCGCACGTAGGTACTGTAAGTACAGCAATGCACTGCATTGCATTCATCCGTTGCATCGTATCCTGCAATTCTGCACTCTATTGGTACGAACCCACGTATGACACAGGCCTTGGTGTGGTAATGAAAACTAAACATTGCCGGCTTGTCACATAGATCGAGATTGTTACTGAAACGAATTTCAAAATATGTTAGGTAAATAAATGGATCGGTAAGGTTTGTGACAATTAAGTGCAGTTAATATGAATTTTTTTTTTCGACTCATAATTTAGATTACATAAAGAACCACGAAATTCGTCCCTTCACGGACGTTCAGCTAGTAGAAATTACTAACTACTTCGATTTTTACTTAAAAAGAACAAAACATAAAAGCAATTGAGCAAAAAAAAATGTACTGTAAAAATTACAATTCTACACTCGTACGATGAAAAATCTTTTTGCAAAAAGAATGAGACCTTGCGAAGGAAATTTTCGCATAGAACTGGCCTCCAAAATGATTCTTCCATTTATGATATCAATTCATGTTTTTTGTCTTCTCCAATTAGCTTTGTTCTACAATATTGTAACATTTCATACGTTCAGTTTCACTTTTCTTTCCATGAATTTCTGGTAACTCTACCCCTTAATTAATTTTCATACTTTTTCTGCATAGAGCACTTATCGATGTACCTGACACAGCGTTATTTACATCAGAGATGGTTTCATTGATAAAGTTACTATATTTGATGTGTTATATGTCGTATACTCTGTAATGTGAGGTTCGCAGAAAGAGGATATGAGGGAATGCGTATCCCTCAGTCCGCCTACCGCGATCAGCAGCGGGTCGTTAACGTCCGGTTTTCGTTGCTATGAAATCGTCGACGCGGCAGCAGCGGCAAAATCAGTGGCTATGTGTGCCACCCGATGCTTGGAACACCGGGGGGACGTTCGACGGGGCGCATAACTTGTGCGCAAACTTGTCCGTATCCAGGGAGGTTTCTTGACTAACGTCCTGGGTGGCATTATATCGTAAGAATCACACCGGTATAGATTCTTGGTATCTCGAGCGTGCGCGAAACCGTCGGTTTTATAAATTAATAATATCCAGCAGCGATTAATTAATCGGGTATATCGGCACAGTTATTAATTAGCGGGATATCGTAACCTGCTCTGTATGAATTATAATTAAAGGGAATCGACCCCTTTGCTATCAATCTTCGAAAATTTGATTTTTTACATGTGAAATGCTATATGCCGGAAGCTGTTGTATAACCGGAATAATCGGTCACGTGGCTCGTAATGCGTCTCGTCCTATCGCTTTCTATACTTCAGTCAAGTACAGCGTATTATATGACGCTCAGGAACGCATTCGCCAGCGGTCTCTCGCCTTTACGGTTCGGGTCCAGGGCTTACGGATCAATTAACTTAACGACCGGCGTCGGTGGCGGCGTGGCTTCCTTCGTCTCCCTTCCTCTGGTATCATGCGGAAGGAAAGAGGAACTCAAAGCATCCGTACTCGATCGACGGTGGCTTTTAACGCCCTTAAAAAATGCCCCGACAAGCAGAACGCAACGAGATAGTTGGACTTTAAAGATCAGCTCCGGAACTTTGCTCTCGACAAGTCCGCTTCGGGTGTTCCGGTCCTCCAACGAAGCCTGCAGGCTCTGCGGTGCATAAAATCCCGCGGGCTTCGCGTTCGACGACTGGCAAAGTCGCGGGGCTTTATTAACACCGACGATTACGTCTAGCCCCTGGCTAAACGTGATTTACAAGAGGTTCAGTTCGATCGTTCCGCACTGATGGTCTATATCTTTTCGACGATAGAGCGAACGCGCGCGGGTAGCACAAATCTTCTTTTTTCGTATGCGTCTGCTCTCGATCCTTCATTCCTTCATTCTTTTCCCCCTTTCATTTTTTTTTAGTTTCTTTTGTTCATCTCTCTTGGTCTTTGCGGCCATAAAACTAATTCGTAGGTACGCGTAACGTGCTCCAGAGACCGTTTGACGTTTCGAAGTAACTATAAACGAGATGCCGGACACTAAGTGCTCGTTCGCTGGTCAGTCCTAAGTCTACGAGGGGTACGCGATAAATTCACAAAATAAGGTGTTGAATAACGACCGAAAGTATACAGTTTGTATGTACAATGAATATGCACTAAAGCATGAGAAATTCCTTAGTGAATGTTGATGTTAAATGGTAAGTAGGCTAACAAGAGTGTACAGTTGAAAAAATACGATTAGAAAATACTTGTGGCAAAGCTGGGGATGTTGATTGGTAAGTAGAATATCAAGGGTAACATTCCCAAGACATCTTCTACTCTGCATGATCCCTCCAAGGGTGACTCAACTATCACACAACTCCGCACTCGTCACTAAAGTTTTCTTTCGCCAATGTTAAGGTTCTACATAAGATATTTCTGAAATGAATTGTTCTTACTAATATATGCTGTAATTTAAATACATATGAAAGAGAATCACAAAACGAGATGCAACGTAAGATTTAAGGACACAAGAAAAATAAGATTGCTCTGACAGGTACCTGCTTTGCGACACACGCAAGCATGCAACCTCATTGACTCTCGAGGATGAGGACGACAACAACGCATCAAAAGAGTCAAAAGAATGTGGTTTTTTGCTTGGACGTTGAAAGACTGCAGGAGAAACACATCGAGAGTTCTGTGAAAATGAGCAAAGTGGACTTGAACTCTGTAAACTCTGTGGACCCCACGGACCAGTTCGTATTGTCCTTACTCTCTGCTTATGCTGCTGCAGAAGTAACCGACACAGCAGCAACAGCAGCGATACCCCTAATTTGTTTGACTGAAACAATATCGAGTTACGGCCGATGGTATCGCTGAGACACGCACGTGCTACGGGTTAGTTAGCCTCCGTATCTTCTTAGTCCCCCTGCTCTTTCGGTCTGCTTGTTCTTTTTTACTCTCTTCTTCTTCTTCTTCTTCCTTTTCTTCTTCTTCTTTCTCTTCATCTTCATCTGATTGTCCTTCTCAGTCGCCGTGCTTCGCGTCTGACGACGCTACCGTATCGCAACTATCTTGATGAATCTCGTAAGCCACATCAGCGTAGAACAAGAGCAAAGAAATGGCAGAGAAAATATAAAAAAGGGAAGTAGAAAAGAAAGAGTGCGAAGGAGTTGAAAAGAATGAATCGAATCGTTATTCTCGAATTCTGCAAAGTGTATTTTATTAAGTGTCTCTAGGACAGTAGTCGTCAGCAAGCACACACGTCCTTTAACTTTTTGGGTCTTTCTTCTTCTTCTTTTACCGGACTATTCGATTCTGGTTCTTTGACAAGCCGACGCGCCACCCAGTGCGCGAAATTAGGAGCGTATATATCTGTGCAAAAAAAGGTACCAAAATCGGGGACTGTGTTCGGATTCGATTCAGCGGGGCGCTGGTGGACAAGATGTACCTGCTTAAAATTCCAGTGGTGAGAGGTTGGAGAACCCGTACGACGTGGCATCAATGATGGATCCACCTCCTTTAGGTTCAGAGCAGCGCAGAACGGGTGATCGCTTTCGGTTTTTTTTTTTTCACCATACCTGAATCTGATGACTCGTGTTTTTTCTCTCT
This sequence comes from Odontocolon sp. PSUC_FEM 10030002, assembly GCA_018906895.1. NCBI lineage: Eukaryota > Metazoa > Arthropoda > Insecta > Hymenoptera > Ichneumonidae > Odontocolon > Odontocolon sp. PSUC_FEM 10030002. The sequence continues at coordinate 11,854 of JABMBT010048316.1, forward strand.
TTCACTTTGCTGCTATCGTTCCACTTGTCCGCTTCCAGGTGCATGCCAACACGACACAGAGACTCGATCGATAAAAGAAAAAGAACGAAAAACAAAAATAAGAAAAGTGAACAGGTAGAAGAAGATCAACGTAGTCGAGGGTGCGCGCACGCGGATCGATCAATATTCGAGATAATCCAGGCAGAAGACACGAGACACTGTCACGCGGCATCTTCGAACGTCACTCAATGAGGCGTCAAAATATCGATGTGTCAACCATCCTGTTCCATCTCGGTTTGCTGTGCACGAATCGGCTCGATCTTATCCAAGGTAAAAGTAACTTTTTGTTACTTGTGTTCTTCCTTCAGCTTCTTAGTCTTTACAATGCTTTCCTCTTCTATGTACTCTGTTGATCGATCGTCCTTGAAATAATAGTATCGATTCCTTTTTTCATGTACCAGGATGCGAAGCAATTCCCGACTCGCTTCTCCATTTTGTATCAACCTTATTCATTTCTAAATCTTTATATCGATGGATATAAAGCTCATCGACTTTTGATTCAGTTGTTGTCAAACGTAGAGTATCCGTAATAAATTTATCTTCGTGTATTTCTAAATAAATCTTGGACTTAGTATAAGATAATAAAGTAGATTTATTAATCTG
>JABMBT010048427.1:0-12494 GCA_018906895.1 Odontocolon sp. PSUC_FEM 10030002
AAGAACCTTAATTGATTAATAACCAATTTTCGATGAGTTGTTTCCAAGAGTACTCCATAATTTTATAACGATTTTAGTGTAGTATATGTTATATATTTGATCGTCACTGTAATACAAATCACCAACGACTTTAGTGGACTTATGCGTACAATTTTATAAAAACGGTTTTAAAAATGTAGCACTGTTGTGACTAATGTGAAGCGCTCAAAACTCCATATTGCAAGAATACAAATTTTTATTTCAAAAGATTAGAATAAATTATAAAAAGTAAAACAATTATTCATTCATTTAATCGTTACACTTCGCAAGTACTTCATTATTTAATTTTTTTTTTATAGCTCACGATAAAAATAATGACACTTTCATTTAAAATAAAATGTGCAAGAAGCGTATAAGGCTTGGGGAATGCAAGTTAACAAAATTGTTCGCAGATAAAAATCGTTATTTAAAAAAAAATATTACTTGAATAACGAAACGATGAATTCAGAAAGTAATTTACGATTGGCAACCGTGCCGCATACCATATTATTATCCTTCACACGGCCTCGATTACAGCCTAACCGCGTGAATAATATACAACGCAGATCATCGCAGGGAGACAACGATCGTGCCGTGAATACTTGACAAGATTCAAGTGACAATATTGCCGTTATCTTCGAGCTCACTTACATATGTAGAGATATTTTTACTGACAGACATTACAGACAGACGTTACAGACAGATCCCGCTGCTCGAGATGAAATCGTAAATTCTCCTGACAAAAAGACTCGTGACTGTCACGGACCACCTAAATCCGCCAAATATCAACAGTTTACTGTCTTATCCACAAATCTATACCGAGATAACGGATATTTGTTGTCGACTGAGAAACTTCACGTCCGACCTACGAAGAGCTCCTTTCGACCCACGTTTTAGTCAATTTCTGCTTTATCTACATCCCCTAACACGTCTCTAGAATTCTACCCCTGTTTTTACCCTCTCAAGACTCTTCCACACTTCATTCTGTAACGACAGATGGACAAAATAATAAATTTCACGCGATATTAAAGGTAGTCCTTGTCTTTTGACCTACACGAAAGAGATCATTAGTGAAACTTCGTTATGTTGGACTATCAACATAGCAATTCACGTATCCAAAATTTGAAGATGCGTCAACGACCTTTTTAACGAGAATAATGACTTTGAAACTCGGAATACCAATACATCGTCGTCTTATGGGAAGCACCTATCATTTGTACTTCAACTCGAAAATTTTAACAAAAGAATACTGGAGATATTCGGTGCAAACGATTCGATAGATTCAGAAGATTCCGAGGATATCATTCGTCGCAAGAAATTTTAGGGTCAACGAGTTTTTGTAAGAGATATCGTCAATTATTTGACCGAAAGCGGTGCAGCTGACAACATCAATATATTTTTGTCTTGCTTCCAGACAAGCGCGCCACGTTGTCGCGCACCATTCGACTATAACCTTTCACTTGTCCGCCACGTGTCCCACAAGAGTTACTTTCAAAAATTCGTTGTAGAATCGTTAGAATTCGGATATTCAAGCAATTCTTACAAGTTGCTTTTAACGAAAAATAAATTATATTCTATACTTGTTGTAATCACTACCTTGCAACAAATTAAACAAACAGGGACGTAAATTTTTTTTTTTTTTTTTACTTCCGGAATCTAGTTTGTGTGAGAGCTCGTGACTAATTGCTGACAAGGCAGTCTGTCGGTCGCGTAGATACGTGCGGGACAATATACCCGGAAGGATAGAAACATCGGCAGTGGGTATCGATCGTGGACTCGATGAGGGGAAGAGATACCCCGGCGCAACGAGCTACTCGAGTTCGTTTGGCTCGGGGCCAACGACACACCGCGCACGCTAGTAAATGCGATGCTCCAAAGTGCGCTGCCACGATTTTATTCGCGACCTTTCTATCGCACGAGCTGTTTCGTATATCATATAGTACGGCACTGCGTAAAATATAGATGCCGTGGTACTTTTCAGAGAGGAGCATCTCGAAGCGCGCCACGCTCGTCAGAATCAGCGTCAGCGTCAACTGCACGCTCTCGCTCTTGCCGCAAGTGAATTTATCAGACAAGTCAAAAACCATGAGGATTAAAATATTTCACGAAGAAAGTCCGAGGGTGCAATTTGACGTAAAGAAAACAAACAAAAATAAAGATAAACAAAATTGTACAGGTTTGAGGTAACTGGGAAATCCCTACCAGGAATGATTTCTCGACGTTTCTCATTATAAGCGAGAGACACTTGGTAATAGCTCGAGGTTCGCATTGCTCGAGTAAAAAAGAAAGAGAGAAAAGTTGAGGAAATTCTAATGGTGTACAGCATGCAGCGGTAACAGAAGAGTGGGTGGCAGCAAGTATGGTGGCGACTGCTACGGCACCGAGTCCAGGAACCCCGCTGCCGGAAGTCAGTAGCCGGACGTGCACGCGAGTGACTGCAAAAATATGAGTCTTCGTGTTTTGGACTTTTAACCTGAGATAAGGATCGCGTGATGTGTTATTAGCTGCACGAGAATCAAGCCGCGAGCGTTTCAAACTGTGGGGCTTCGCTAACTCGTAATGATCATAAAAGCTTCTACAAAGTTGGTACAGTGAATGGATCAGCGCATCGGTAGATACTTTGACATTTGCGAATTCTGCATATTTTTTGTTTTGTTTTATTTTTCAGTCTATTTTGTCTTCGTTATAGCCAATCGATTGCAAATCAACGTGACTAAAATCATTCATGTACCTGATGCCTGTCCTGCGATATGAAAGACGTCCGGCATGTAGGGTAACTTGGTACATTAGCCCGGAGTTAATGTCTTTGGTGGAACTTAATTAGCGCATCCTCTGCCATCACACTATAACGTAATTACTTGACCCAGACGGGCGTGACCGGGGAGATGATCGTGTTATATATGCGACAACTTCGAGAACGAACGAACCCGTCTGCGTCGAACTATAAAAAGTACATTAAATAGTATAGCGACCGTATAAACTTGTAAAATTGATGATTTTATGTGAACGATCTTTATTTTATGAGCGAAAGAATTTGAGGAATGTCGACCCCAAATGAATTCGGATGATCGAACAAATGTAACATTTCATAATGAAAATGACTGCCAGGATGAATTGAAACATCGCGGTAGAATCGATCAATTCGAAATGTGATCAATTTTAAAAACTTTAATTCTCATCTGCAACTGTAATCTAATCAGCAAGTATCTGTATTATGTATTCTTGACTGCAACTCAGCAAAAGTAAATTGATTGAATTCACATTATGACAGAAAATTCATCAATATCAATTTCGTAACTCATTAGTTAAGGGTATTCCATCCGATCCAATAAAAACTGTAATTTTCGAAATACCAGAAATTGACCATGTCTAGTTACATCGCAATTTCTGCTACAAAACTTGAACACTACGATCTTCTTCTGATCGGTATATGAAAAAATAAATAGTTTACAGGAAAGGCATTGCGTCAATTGCAAATATCTCGCCAGTCAAAGACTCAAAGCCATTACTTTTTTTGGAATGAAAATAAACAAATAAAATTGAGACTGAAAAAATAAATGGCTTTGAACTGACGTGCGAGAATCGGTGGAAGAGTGGCAACGTAAAAGCATCATGAATATATAATCCTTTCGGAATAAGGTTTATCGCACGAGCGCAGTACACCCTCGCAGTGAAAAGTACCCTCTCGACATTTCCGCGAAGCTGAAAGGGTTATTATTGAAATCATTTCGGTGCAGAAGCAACGACGAGTGAACCAAATAGGTATATAGCAGCATCAACAGTAAAATAGCGATATATAGCATTCAATGATGAGAAGTCGAGCCAGCGACGATAAACAGAACGCGACTGGTACTTCTCACGGCTTTTGACTCCAGAGTCGAGCAAGCCTCTTCTTTAATCACTCCCTATTGATCGGACTCTGAATCGCTCGCTGACTGGATTGCGGTAGTTATCGCTCTGTCGGCGCTCTAAGACACGAAGCATTGAACCCTCTCGCACGATCACCTCCACGAGACGACCGAATTTCGAATAGCAATCGGCTTACCAGCTGAAGAGCTCTTGACTCGTCGATCACCAATTCAAGTCTCGATTCTCCACGTTGAATCCATACCTGATGATGTTTGAACAATACGTTTGATATTGCGATTAGAAATTGCCAATGGATATAGGGCTTTGATTAAACTTTTGAACTTTATCTACGTTGATCATTTATCTTTCCCTGATACGTCATGGTAATTTTGTAACAAGGCTACATTCTTGACCATTCTTTCGTTTCTCATGCATATTTTTTTATATGCTCGTAATATTAAAAATATTTATGGTGAAAAAAAAAAGTATAGACAAGAATCAGAGAGCCAGTACTGACAACTTGGAGAAAGACGACGACGACGGAGGGTGGTTTCGTGACACGGACTCATGTCGTCATATACAAGAGGGGTGTGCATTTCACCCTTTCTCATTTTCACTTACATAGTCGTGGGTGCAGGGGACAAAAGGAAAAACCTCGACCCCTTGGCGAACGAACGTTGGCCATGTATCACACAGGGTGAACGATAAATTCTGGTCTGGATGGTGATAAAATCGCGTGGCGCTAGCACGTCGTATCTTAACTGTCGGTGGAAAGATATGAGCGTCTATAAAACGTTTCGCAAAAGCTAATGCCGATCTAGCACGATGATTCATGTAAGCCGATCGGGTAAACCTGTAAGATCTTTTCGATCGTTCATTATATAGCGCATGCACGAGATCCTAGCATAACATTTTTGTTAGATGAATATAATGTCACGATTTTCTTAACTGACGGATTCTGTATGAATAATAATATCTGATCTCCGTGCAGTTACAGTTTATAATGTCGAACCTAAACTATGAATTTAAAAAGGCACTTTAATCAAACCGAGTGCAAGTGTATACGTATAGAACTTTATATAAAATTGTCACTTAGCTACAGGATAATCTCACACGGACTCATTAATGCTGTTAAGTACAACCTTAAGTTAGAACGCGAGGAGATACTTAGGATTGTGTGGACTGCTGCCTCTGGGAAAAGTTACCACGTTTAATGCTCTTACGTAGGGAATTTGAAAGGCGATTTCAACGACAGTTTATGAAGCTCTGGGTTGGATAATTTTGTAGTTACCGGGAAACTCGGATCTCTTACAAAAACAGATGGTTGCACGATTTTCTGACATTTTTTGTTGTGCATACTATCATGTTTTCTTAAAACTGGTGAAAACTGACAAAAATGGTTCAAGACCCTTAAAGATCCATCAGTCCGTGACCATTCATGTGCATCGTTAGAAAATTTGAAAAATAAGGCACATTTATTTTGACAGCAGTCAGATGAAGCAGATAATTAAGTTTAACTATATGTTTCAACTTAAGATTGTCACCGTGATTTTCTGAGCAATTTCTCTACTTTATGAGAGGGAAATCAATATCAATATCCATTTGTAAATTAATCATACAAATATTTTAGTCTGAGACTGTTATTGGTCATATTTTTGAGAATGAAATGTAACCCTGCAAATTGAGACCTTCGAACATACATGATTTAGGGGAAAAAAGACAGTTGGCAGTGTCTTCAGCAGACGAAATTCCAGAAACCAAACATAACTCTATATTTCTTTCTGTTTGGTGCAATGCTTTTACGGGAGACGGAAATGAATGATGGAAAGGGCAATATACGTTCTTACCCTACATCGGAAAATTTTGGTTGGCCACATTCAACGATTTTACCCTTCTTGAGTTAGTATTGAGCTAAAATTGTGTTAAAACAGAGCTAATTCCCCGTGAAGACCGAGTTGGAAGTTAATATTATCATGTCTCTTAACAAAATGGCGTCACCCTGAGCTGCAGGTACCGCAGAGATTTTCGAGTAAGGATACTTATGGATAGTGAATATTCTGCCGGGGTCTTAAAGGATTACCAATACATAAGAGAGCTTCACAATGCGAGGCTCAGATAGGAAATCTGGAAGGAGACCTATTTTACATACAGAAGGGAGAAGATGGCAATTATCGCGGTGGATATACGAAAGCGGAATGATCGCATTTCCCTCGAGCTTTCTCGTTAGCGGGAGAGAAGGCGACGAGTATAGTGAGTGTAGTGAATGCGCGGGAACGCCGTTACAATAATCACAGTAGCAAAAAGGGTTGCGTTTCTATTTCACTTCTGTATAGTTATAGCGGTGTCGACAGGGTCGTAAAGGTCGCTGACCCGTGTCAAATTAAACAATAGTTACTTTTACCTTGGTGACGAAGACAGATATATCGACAAAGTTCAAGTGCTTACGTCGACAATTTATATATAGTATATCGGAGTTAAATTGGCTCGAAGGTGAATTCCTCTCGACACGTTTCCCAGTGAATCGAACCTTTATTCTGATCCTCGACTGAGCTATTCCACACTCCTTCAAACTCCCACTTCAGTTACTCCTTTTCATCCGTCGTTTTTCAACCCTCGGTCAACCGCCATTTCTGTTCCTCTGTATTATGCGGTAAAATGCGACTACAGATATTGGTTTTTGAAGAAAACGCCATTAGCTAGTCATTGGGATACTTGTATTGCTTTTTCTGTTTAATGGATATCATCGGCAGATGACTAACCATTGGCTATAATAACTCGAAACCTTATCCAACGCTTCGCTTTGACCACTATTCGTACCCTTCTTATTTCTACCGGCTTCTATTTTCATTCTTGTTTTGTTTAAAATACCAGCTGAGCTCGGATGCCATTTGAAAAGAGGAAAAATTGTTAACGCAAGAGATGCAACGGACGAGACCATTGCGGTATATACATATAAAAAAAAGAATAGAAGAAGCAACTTGGACACCTGTCTGGTTTGTCTTCTTTGCGCATTCATTACGATGTCGTGACTATGGGGAGAAACGGAAAATCAATACCGTCGACTCTCACGTTCTCTTTCACCCACACTATAACGTGGTTTCTGTCTACCATCGGTTCCTCGATGTCGTGACTGCATTGTATTTGTTTGTTCGAAGCAATAATCGTGGAGTCCAAGCAACTTCGAATGCTTCTATAAGAGAACAACGCGTTGGTGGTAATAACAATATCAGAACAAAGACGATTTTAATGCAAGACAGAGGAGTAGCGTAAATATGTTTTGCAAGAGCCATATTGAAGATAAATTCCATTGTGCACCAATGTATGAGATGCGTTACCACGAAGTTTCAACAAAAAAAATGATTTTTTTCAAGATACGGTTCAAGAAATTTTGTACAATTTCTGTAACCAATGTCATCAATGGAACCAATGACTACCAATGAACAAGCCGAGAAGCAAATTGAGCAAATTTAATTGGATAAGATAAGAATGTTCTTTCAGTAACGCCGAGGACACTCACCATCCGCCATTTCGTGTTCCTTTTCAGTATATACAATCACTTCGGCCAATCCCAGATCTCAAGGGAAGGCGAGATATGCAGACGAGTATAGAGATTTTTGAACGAAGAGAGAAAATTCTAGTGCCAGCAAAGTCGATCCCGCGAGACGATGTGTCCAAGTCCGAGAAGCAACTGAATACTTTTGTGGGGATGCTGCAACCACGTCGGAATCCCATCTCCCAAAGTTTCTTGGCACTCCGAAACGGAATGCCCATACACATATATACTCGACACATAAACAAAGCAATCAGTTCTGATACTCGCCCTACGCTGTCTTCCCTCTAGATCCCCTTATATTTTCCACCGCCGAATCCATTCTCATTTCAACTACTTCTACGACTCATCAGGCATATCCTCGATATAAACAATAACTACGATCCATCATGTATACTCCTTTCCACTTTGGATCTGGTTCGCCGACAAGCATAAGAATGTACTTTGTCGGCTAATTAATCACTCGCCAGAAGAAAAATTAGTGATGTACCTGTCGCGAGAACTTTCCTAATAGATGTCCGCGCGGCGCCCTTTAAGAACGTTATGACAAGAAATCATTCTACTAGAAGGCGGGAAGTCGCAGTAGACAGAGTGGGTGCTGATTGGAAAAACAATTAACGGTCACTCTTGCGAGAGTGAAATATTTTCAACATTTTGTCAATTTTTCTTTATATCGTTATTCGATATTTCTTTGTCCTAGTCGAAATTGTTGGATCCTATTTTAACTCTTAATAACCTCGATCAACCTGCTTTTACCCTCGTCTAAGACTTACTGAGATACTTATTTTTGTTAAGAATTGTTCAGGTCTAAAGGACAATGAATGGAATTATTAAAAACCAATAAATCTCAATTGACGAATTATAGTCATAATGCGTCCACAATCGTATGATGACATGAAAATCGTCTGATATTCATCTTAGAACACAGAAAATGTATTTTACAAATTATAATATACATTTCAAACATTTTACTTGTTCACATTTCGTCGCTCGGATTGACGTTGCAACTCATTTCTAGCCAGAACTCGAAGCTCGAACGTTGATTCCCTTTATTGAATGTTCCTCGTCATTGTCCATCCCGTCGTCCTCGTCACTTTGAGTGTTTCGTCACTCTGTCGATTGTCTCGTGGCAGGGAATTGCCAGATTCAATTTCGATGTCGCGAGAATACGCGTTTCAACGAAAATTCGTTTTGTCAATTTCTTTTCTTTTTTACAGACCTGGCACATCGATCGGTGGTAAAATCGAACGATCACTCTGACCCTCTCTCTCAACGCCTCTCGTTATCGTATTTCCAATCAGTACACATGGTATAACGGCTTCCGATTGTACATCCCCAGTAACCCGAAATTGTCCGGCGATAGACTGTGACTCGAATCCTTGAAACTCGAGTATCGAATCTGGGGCGCACGATTTCGATTAACCAACGTTTCATCTTGGATAATCATCAACTGGTTGAGCAACATCGTTGGCCCTTTTAGTAGTTTGAAATTTCAGACAATACGAAATTAAGAGCTTTCGTACAAACGTAAAGAAATGCCAAACTTTTTTCCAACGAATGAAATGAAGATTAACGATTATTGTTATACACGGCGTTCTCTTATGAAACGGGACGACATAACCGATTTTATGCCTTCACGGCGTCTCGTCCTCAATCAGACATAGCAGAGCTGTCGTCTACTTTGCTTATCGTTTGTACTTGGTCGGTGTCTCGTAATAGATGTCTCCGGTATAACTCGGGCGAATCTACAATTCCATGCCCAGGCCCTCTTGACTTCATCTCTGGAGGTTTTCCCTCTTTGCAAACTGCGTCCAATGTCCCCAGCGAAAACAGAAGTGGCAAGTGCGGTAGTAGAATCAGTTTGAATCGCCGGAATACACGGAGCTTAATTCAGACCCAGGACAATCAACTCTAACAAGACTCGTGAGAAACAACAATTTCGGGCTCTGTCTTGACTTGAAGGAGCAGTCCTCGTCTATAGAAGGACGTATATCTATCTTGAAAATACGATTTTCCTTCGTCGACTGTGACGTTTACGATTCAGAATTCACGAGATTCTATGCCAAGTTACAGAAGGCTTGTCCGGATAAACGAAAATTTACTATTACATGCCTAGGTCCGACCTTAATCGAAATCGTTCCAGGCATGCTGTTCTCTCCAGGTCTCTCGGTATTCCGCCAGGCAGCCAACATAGCTACTATATTCTACTTGCCAGAATTAGATAAGGAAGATGCATAGACACGATTTATCACCAGACAGTGTTTCTAGCTTCCTGTTGCCCGAAAAGAAAAAAAAACTTATGAAATTAAAGATCCTCGTTAAATGAGATAATGGTGTGAAAATGACCAGTGGATAAAAGGCTCTATAAGACGTACAATTTGTCATACTAAATGTTTACAAGTGTTTCTTTTTTTCTAAATCAATTGACGACATTTTGCTTGGAAGTCCAAGACCAAATATGTTACCTATGGTATACGTTGCTCCGTCCAACTGAAAGGTAGCGCTCTTGCATTTCTTGAAGAGCTTGTGATGCGGATAAGGGGGTGGAGGCGGCGGTGGCGGCGGGGGTAGTCCTACCCTGCTGCCTTGTCCGTGCAACGCTCCACCCTTCGCACTTCTGTCACTCATATTTTATCGCGCCACCATTACTCGATTTCGATTTAATGTCCCGCAATATCGCGCTTCAGTTGGAAAAGTTTCCGCACACAGTAGCAGTAGTCACGAACGAGTATTTAATTTACATTATTGCCGGTGGGAGGAACGTTAGAGTCGACCCGGAATAGCGAACGTGGGCCAAAAGGCACTTCAGCTACACACTCAGACTTTTTATACCCATCTACAATAATGTTATTCGAATAAGGTTGTGCGGTTCGTACTTCCCACGAGTCTGCGATACGGAAAACGAAGAAAAAAAATTCCGTTCATCTCGGTGTTATTCCATCATTTTCATTTATTCTACTATGAACGTCGAAATAGGTACCGAATAAAATTACAGCAAATGAGACAAGTAACCTTTGGCTCGAATCGTCAAGATGACTTTTAATATCCGGCGTAGGAAAGTTTCTCGTTGATGTAGGTATAAATATAAAAAATTCAACTAAATATTTAACAATTCGTACCAGCCGTTCGCCCGTGTCGCAAATTCAATGCCGTTTTCGTGCGAGTTTATATTAGACATAAGATATATATATTAGTCAATGCTCCAAACAAACCCAGAATATATAGAATTCACAATGAATGTTACGAATTCCTCTTATAGTCTGGAGTATCGCGATCGCGTGCCGACTTTGATACGTGCATGTTAGTTAACGGTGCTTACGCGCAGTACTTCTCGCGGCTACGCCGGTCGTCGATCAATCGACCTGATCGAAATAATTGGTGGTTCCACGAATTCCCAGCAAATTCCACCTATAAATCGACGGTATGTCGATATTAGCTGTAGTGGCGGTTAACGTAGAACAGACCGCATGTCAAATCGTTCATTAAACTGCGTTCTATCTGACCTCTCTCACCCTACATCACCCTACATCAACCTCTCGCCGTCGGCAGCACTCAACGGACCATGCTGAATGTCGCTCTCGATCTGATGCACCTTGTATAGTTGTTCCGTTCTATCGAACCCACGTCCATCTACCGATTATCGAGTTATTCAAAATTTCGTGTTCGAGTTACTGAGAACTTGGATCGAGCCCATTTGCATTGGGGAATACGTTCATATCCACGCAGACGCCATTCTGGATCATTTCAGGAAAAGCTCCAGCACTTTCCCCCTTATACTCTCCATGATTTGGAATTCCCGCCCCATATACGTTATAGTCGACGTAAAAAAAACGTTTCGACCCTTATACAGCTTGCCTTTTTCTCGTGATACTTGTGGAAAGCACCACAGTGCTAAGAAAAAAAAGCGAGCCTGAGCAAGTCCGGAGGCTCTCGGGAATGACGGTTCAAAAAAAAGGCAGAAACAAGGTTTTTCTCCCCTCTTTATCTTCGCTTTATTCGTAATCGCGCCTGGGAATTCCAACCGATAAATATCGAGAGATACGTTTGTGAGAAAGCTATCAGTCTTACGTTAGCGAAAATTTTTACGATAACGTTCCTTACTCGATAAGTCGAGGTGATCGAGAGAAACAGCGATTCTATGGCGAGGGCGAGAGTCTGGCGAGAGGATGAAAGTGCTGGAATTATAGATAAAAAGAACAGCCAATCGTATTTCCGTTTTTCTTTTTCACTGCATTCCTTTTTCCTACGGCTTTCGCGGCGAGCAATTATAGCTGGGGGCGCGATTCACTTGATTGCACGGATCTGTTCCAATTTTCGTGCGGGAAACTGGCCGCGCGAAAAACTCCGACTCATTTTCCCTCCACCTCTTTCTCGAGTGATATCCGCACCGGAGAATAGAACTCCACACGTCATCCGGATGGATATTCTTTGAAGAGAAGAGCTCTCAAATATAGAGCTATGCTCTATATTTCGATAGAACGATATTTCGCACCGATCGCTTTCACTCAGGTATTGTCATTTATTTTCTCTTTTTTTATCAATTCGAAACGTGACCCTATCGGGCCAACTGAAGTTTCATTTCACATGGCTGACTATATATAAAAAAACAAATAAATAAAAGAATGCGTGCTCGAATTGTTTGCGACTGACGGGCGAACAGGTATTTGAAAACAATCCTTTTTATTCACCCGAAATGGAAACGAGTGAACCAAAATTAGTGGTTCTTCGAATATATTCCATATATTTACTATGGAGATTTAATCAGAACATATATAAAAATGATGGGTCAATAAATTCAGCGCAACGACTATAAAAATATCCGATGTTTATTCTCCGTGGTACATCATGAGAGATTACCGCACGTACCAATTAGCAGTCTCGCGGTATTATGTTGCGATTACTTGAAACCAAAATGCTTGAACCCTTCACTAAGAGGATTTTATAGCAAAAATTATAGTGAGAAAATAGTACAGAGGGAATTACTCTTAGCGTTAATTTGTAATTCGATGAAAGACTGGTAAAATTTATATCCTAATTAGTAAAGTTTACGGCGAACATAGTAAAAATTAGGTAAAAA
>JABMBT010048428.1:0-20634 GCA_018906895.1 Odontocolon sp. PSUC_FEM 10030002
ATTATAGGATATTAATGATGGTGTCAAAATTCACTATTGAATTACAAATGAATTTATTTTTCCCACAAATCGTGTCAACAGGAAATGCACGAATGTTCATGTTGGAGAATAGTTGGCATGCTTCACGCTTGATTAACGTATGTGTGGGGCTGAGTGTGTCTCCAACAGCAAAACCATGTAAAACACCCGAGTAGCATTTAATCTCGTTATGCGTATGACTGATAACACAAGACGTGCGACATGCAACGCGACTGATGATCTTTTTTTTTTATTCATTTGCTCCGCGAGTTCATAATGTGGATGATTAGCAGTTTTCAATTAAATATTAGCATTAGTTCCATTGCTGGAAATTCTTAAAAACGAACTTAGTAAGTTATACGCTGTATAATTCGAGAAAGGGTGAAAGCATAACAGCATCTCTGTTATTTACAGTGAGAACAGTAGAAAAAATAAAACGAAGATGTTAAATATGTAGTTGAAATTACTACCATAACCGTTCTAGTGTTAATTAACAATTTTTTGATTAAGGTGAAGAAGAATCAATTAATGTATTCCCGACCAACTTTACCGACAAGCCACTTTGCCGGCTTGTATCAAATGATACAGGATAAAATATGATGGTAGATTGTTTCGCAGCAGCTGTGAAAAGTCAGGCAGGGCATTCCGGTTTAACGATCGAATAGAAAAGCCAGCGGTCTCCGTTGCTTCGGAGCTGCAAGTAAATAGCTTTAGGTTTAGTGCTGACTTTAAGGTCTCTTGGTCTAATAGAACGTGCGATATAGTACCTTGTATTGTAGTATGGTAGTCTACACGAAACTGGAAACCAAGTCCTGCCTGTTTATAGGATGGTCGAGAGAAAGAAAATTGCTTGCATCTGAGAATAGCGAGGGCTGAGAAAGGAATTTACGATTCGTTATCGATACTGTTCTGCTTTATTACATCTGTAAGACTAACGAGATTAAATCCAATCGGAAGGAAATACAAGAGATTTTGCGTTTATTTGGATGGTTAAAGTGAATAACTGCTCGTTGAACACTTTCGTCATACACTCACCTTATATATTTACCTGTCTATGGCTTATCGATTTTCCGTTTCATCGGAACTCTAAAACATCCAGGATTCAATTGCCTCGAGCGAGAACCAATACGCGATACCGGGAGTGGGTTTTCGTAGTTATGCAAATAATATCAACGCGATATCGTAGACCGAAAGTGTTACAAATGTATGCGCGTGTCCAACTATATCAAACGGGAATGTGAGAGATTGAGAGAAAGAGCATGAGTCAAATTTTCAACTAATCCAGTTGAGTAAACCAGCTGGTTTGACGGGATAAACGAAAGTTTGGAGAGAGCAAAGTGTGATGATGCGATCAAACATAATCAGGGTCTCGCAATTTACGTAAAAGTTCAATGGATTCAATTCAACATGGATTATTAAGTGGATCAGTATATAACGATTGATAATTGAAACGACGTTAGCTTTTATTTCGATTGACATAGGTGATGCGTACTGAGAAATTCCAATATAGAGGTACAACGATCTACAAAAGGCAATCCGGAAATGTAGGATGTTTGCTGTACTGGGAAGAGGAATTAGATCACTAATCTCGTCTCGTCGAAACATCAACTTCAATGGGAATTGGGAATCACCCTGAGAACCTTGTTGAATCTGGACGCGTTCGACCAGAACGCTTCAGAGTAACCCTATTAATGGCTAAAGTGAGCAACCTCGTGTAACGAGCTGGAACGCCACAACACCGAAATGACTGGAATAGCTTCCTATAGAATAGGGTGCCATATGATCGTTGACCATCCAGTAATTATTTACCAATTTATAATGAATGGGTTCTAAAACATATTAAGCTTAAAGAGATAGGATTAATATATATCATAAATATGTTGCCATAAAGAGATAGACATATCTTACTAACGAGCGACTACACAAGGTTTGTTTCATATTGAATAAGTTTTCTTGAATCCCCAATTGAAAAATAAAATCTTAAGACACATACTTTAAAATTTGTTAACAATGCAAATTTATCATGTACGATGTTTATGTAATGAACTTCGCTCTTTTCCCCATTACAGAGCGAAGAAAAACAGCGAGAGGGGAAGCAGACCAAATGAACTTCACGAAACCCTAGCTTTGGAGTAATTCCTAAAGTTATGCGAAGTTATGGCAAAGTTACTTTAAGGTTCGCTTGAACTTTGGACGCGAGGGTGTAAGACCTGTGTGTAAAGGAGGGCTTGGATATGGTAGGATATATGTACGATGGGTAAGACGCTAGTCAACTAGCAGGGAACAAGAGGAATCGTCGACGGTCTTAGCCGGTTGGTTGGTTAGCTTTCCGAATGGCGATGTGGCTCGCACCAGAAGACGCAACTTTTCAAGGACGTCCTGTGGCACAAGGGAGACCTGAGCTTTCTTCGGGAATGAGAAAAGTTGGCTGAGCGAACGAACAGAGGTGAGCGCTTTTACAGGTTCACAAGAATCTGCTTTTATATATATACACCGACATTCCCTTCTACGCGTTATACAACGCTATAGGGATCATATGGAAAGCCAAACGAGTGAGGTGCTGTTAGCGTCAGCGAAAAGTTACGTTCGCGCAAGATTTCTATAACAGCCTGAAATTGTTACATGGCTTCGTTTATTTTCTACAGGTTTCCACAGTCAGTTTCTGACGTTGCTGGTATTGTTGGTTTCTAAGTGAAATTTCCCGAGAATGTCACGCAAATTCGAAAATCACAGAAATTTGTTGCCACATCGTGAACTACGGTGACATTGTCGGATTATGAATAATGTGACAGGAATTATTTTAAATTGTCCGACAAAAATAACGTGAATCAGTTTCCCACAATGAACTGTATCACTGAATGAAAATTCTTTATCCACATATGAAAAGTATCCAATGTTGTCATCACACTCTAAACAATACGTATGTTGCAAGTGAATTGTTTCCTATCCTTTCTATGGTAGACACTTTTTACACATCTCCAGTTGTGTTGAATTCCCTTTTAAGATTACATGTAAAACAACACGCGTTACATGTGACTACAGTAATACGTGTAGATTTAACACATTTGTTTTTGCAGTGCACTTAAGAGAATAAGTACAATGTCTATTATTTAGGAAGAATTTTTCAGAAATCCAGAAAGTTACAAATATATTTATCACGCGTAATATCTAGAGCGTCGAAGTTCAACGGAAGCTCATTTCTCTTCGTCCGATGTAGAATGGTATGTGGAAATGGATATAATTTAACGATCATCGTATGCAACTTCCGTGCCTATAACTGCACCTTCGGAGTAATTTTTCTATCCATCAGAGTGTATAACAAGTATCAATAGGTGCGCGTAGAAGAGTTAGATGCTTCCAATGTACTTATTACTGTGATTCTTGACAAGTTTTTTAGGTATTTATTATATGTTTTCGCAGACATGACAATTGATATTCGCAACGTTGCATTTAATTGTAAGTCCAAATATCTACGACACTCTGCTTAGAACGTTAAGGTATGCGGTTGCACGCGATCAGAAGGTTTACATCGATTCCAGATATAGCCCGTATAAAAAAGTTGTAAAAAGTGTCGGAACACGTTAGTTATAAATATAACCGAAAGTTGTAGTTATTGATCTTTTTTAAAAAATAGAAATTCCTAAAGAAAGAACTTGAGGTACAGGGCTGGAATTTCAATATTTTACTTAAAAAAAAATTATACCTTATAACCGTTTTGAAAACAATATAATGATAAATCTGCTGGTGACCGAAGAGCCTTTTCACTTATGAAAAAGTCATACAAAATAAATACTTGGAATATTCAGAACATGACACCAATAACAACTTACCCGCCGCATGACCCGCAGAGAGAACGACGAAGTCTTCATTTTGGTACTGATCTTCTTGATCCTTTTGCAGACACTTGTTGTTTCTTTCGTTTCCCGGTTTTCTTCTTTTTTTTTCTACGATTCGAATCGCTGTCAAGGAAGCAGCAATGTAGGAAGAAGACGTCGAGCCTCTCCGATCGTAAGAAGAACCCGACGAACTCGTTTGAACGTTTCGGAAAGTAAATTCACCGCGAAGTGGGGTGAATTCTCCCCGATAACTACAGGTGGTCGGCCAGCGGCTCTCACCCTGAAAACTATCTCAGCCTCGCGAGGGATTGACGGTGTCGGTGGCGGAAGGAACTCTACTCGACTTGAGGCTTCGACGCGATATGCCGGAGAGGAAGTGCTGATCTGAAGAGGAAGTGAGCGCGGATTCTGCGTAACGCGGTGTCGTGAGGCCGCTGGGAGCTTTCCTGCGTCTGACTATATGTACGTATGTATGTATGTATGTATGTATGTGTGCGTCTGTCACAGGATCGTCTCGTCGACGTCGGGTCAAGGAAGCGACAGCACCGAATAAGGGTGAGAAAGATGTAAAATAGAATGAGTTTGTAGAGTTGCGCGGGGTCTGCAACGTACACGCGTTTGCTGAGTGTCTATCTCGATGTGTAGAGTAGCGGGAAATGAGGGTGAGAGGAATAAAGAGTGAACGCGGTGAAATCATCCCGTAGCACCGCGCACGCCCATAGAAAACCCCGTGACCAGGGCCGCGCCTGCCGTGAAGGCCAAACGTCCGACACGGTGGTCGAACACAGCACCCTGTACACCATGGGCGAATGAGAGCTATTGTTCTCGAGAGAATGCAAAGGCAATATTGCTTGCACATCTCGCAGTATCACTGTATGTGATGATATTGCCCATACCTCAATTTTAACGGAGTTGATACTACTGAGAATTATAGATTTACCGTTTAAATACCTGGTTTGCATCCCTGTGGTAAGCCGCACGAGCCTTAATTGTCCTCTTCACAGCCAATTCACTAGAACTATGCGTGGCACTGTGAACCAATGAGCCTATAGTATCAGTTTTTTTAATATCATCCCAGTGATGAGGAACTGTAGCTGTATCTACTGAATTCAACCCTGAAGCCGGAAGATACACGATTTTTCTGGAATCTGATAATAAGCCACATGAATCCTATAAGATTCTTCGTTGATTTACAAAGAAAGCCATTTCCGGTAAATTTTGTGGAATCAGATTATGGTCATGTTTTATTCGTATGGAGATGGGTTTATTTTCTTTTCTTTGTTAGACTGCGATAGTAGGGTAAGCTCACTTGATCTGTTTGTTTCAATTAGCATGACTAACTGGGTTTAAGATGGCTGTGATACTAAAAGCATATGAATAACAACACATTTCATGTACAGAATCATTTCTGTCAACTCCGGCTACTACGCTTAGTTCCTTGGATGTGACATTCGTTAAATTTGGATCACGTTAAAGAAAACTTGAGAGGAAGTGACAGCAGCTGATTCGGGCTATGAGGGTGACAGAGATAGAAAAACTGAGGGACAAATTTTCTCATTCCACATTCACTTTTCAGGAAAAAGCAAAGTTTTAGCTTATGCAGAAGAGATGAGCGTATTACCTAAAATATTGCTTTTTTCAGAAAAGTCAATGCGCAATTAGAAAATATCGTTACAGTTTTTATTACCGATCGAGTCTCGGTCACCTCGCTTAGGCTAATTGTGCTCAACATAACGTACGAATTACAAAGAGCTCTTGAAATGTTTGCGACGTTCGAATCAACTTAATCTGCCGTCTACCGCAAATTTAGAATGTCCGTAGAAGATTGCTGACATTCCCTACTCGACCTACCGTTGAGACAAGTTATATCTTCAGTGCATCGTTACGGTCCCTTCTAAACCTACGGTAGTTACAGGTTTCCCACAGATGCTTACAAAGTTTTCTATACTTTCTGCTGTGGATTTCGGTTTTCCCATAATGGGTTACTATGTCCCCTAGTAAATCAATCGTAAATATCGGATGTTTCTGATCTTTACTACTATAACTCAAAATCGCTCGGTGGACGCAACTACGTTATCATAGGATAACGTAGTTGCGTTACAACACCCCTCTAAGGAAACTTATCGTTTCCAACTTTCACCGGATAATGCCGTGACGAAAATGATCACGGATCACATTTTGGAAAGGATTGAATTTTCTCATGAATCATCAATCACAACCTATTATCCTGCAGATGTTTCGCGTATACAAAAAATAAACTCGCAGCGTATCGCACTGACTTTCGTAATAACTAGGTAATCCCTTTCTCGCACAATTTCGCAAAATATGATCTCCCCAGCATCCTCTTCCAGAGAGAGCGAGAGAGAGAGAGAGAGAGAGAAAGGAAGGTACGTACACCAAACTGAAGCTGCTCCTCCTTCACGAAAATTCTTTTCGCACGGGAGACCCGATATTTGGTCTAATAATTCATTAAGTTTTTATTACTTTTCTCAAAACTGTTGAAGATTCGAGATTTTTGTAGCCGACCGGCATGCGGTTCGCCGCATACCGGCAGCTTTCGCTTATTATAAGGACGGTAAGGCACTTCGTTTTTTGCTAACGCACCCGGGCCCCAATGCCAAAGAGTTTCCGTAACTCTAACTGTATTCGTCTCCACGAATCTCACTTTCTTTTTCCTGATACTATTTTTCTCTTGGACCGTTCGGAGATTCTGTTATTCTTGCGAAATGTTATATGACGTGATAAAAAAATTAATGAATTGACATTTCATCTTATTATTTATTCAAATGGTACACGAATAAAATTGATTGAAGCATTGCGGTTAATTAGGTTAATTAGGTGCGATTTCAACAAACGTACGTCACTTTCAGATGTTGCAGTTATAATGTACGTGACACCCAATCTACGGTGTTGAATTCAGGATGAGTTAGCAAGTAGAGTAGGTATATTATTCATGAATCCCCGAGGTAATTTCGACATCCGATTCCACAAATCCCATGTGTGAGAACCTCTCTCAAAGAGCGGTCATAGTACAGGAGGATTCCAAATTTTGGCGTTTCAGAGCTTTGACGAGCGTTAGTGTATAATGTAAGCAGATACTGTTAGGATTTCTGTGTTTTCGAGCAAATCTCAAAGGATATTTTTTGTTACAGAATAACAAGATTGTAAGCTCCAAGGGTTATCACGCCTCGCATCAAAATAAGAACGCTTTGCGATTAAATTCCTTATCAACGCGACGATATTAATAAAGGGATCATCAACAAGTGGTGAAAAAAAATCATTTTCGAAAGATCGTTAAGACTTTCATCGGACTGCGGTAAACGCCCCTGATTTTTTTTAGAAGGTTTCGCACCCTCAGATACAGGCCTGAAGCCACCTCGATGGGATCTAAAATTTTCGGAACCACCCAAGCTGAAAACCGCCTGTGCGGCCTCGGGTCTACCGTGTAATAATGGATATTTTGTAGAACGCCCGGCGTGATTACCCGCACTTTTGCTGCCGCTTTTATAGCGGTCGATGAACGACGCCGTTCAGTCCAGTGTGCGCGCGTTTCTCGTTAGCTGAATTTTACGATCTAAGTCAAAGTGCCCACGTGCGTACGGCTACCATTTTTCATAATTTTCGAAGAATTAGGACTGACCGTTCCTTTCACTACGTTGAAAAGACTGAAAAGGGTGAATACACGGCTTGCGCGATATATCCTAATCGCTGAAATTAACCGGCAGTTTCAAAATCGACCGGAACATTGATGCTCGCAATTTCGTGGGTTGCAATTTCGATGTCTTTTTATTGGACCATCTTTTCAATCAGATCACAGATCCTAACTTTTTCACGGTCATGTTTTATGAATATAGTTTCTACACGTTGAACTAAATTTTTACGTTTAATGAGTGGTGCGTGAAAGACAAGGACGTAGATGAAAAGCAAACTTGTTTAGAGGGACCCAGTTATCTCCGACTCATTAGTCAGAGAAGACCAAAACATCGAAAGTTAATAAGACTAGCATGGTTGTGGATGCTCAGCCAATTAGGGTTCACGGTTGGACTAATAGGCATGCGAGCCATTCTTAATTGCGTTTCAAAAAATGACGAAGGATTCGACCGTTCGCCCACGGTCATCCCGGAAGCGAGATTTTTCGGATTGGAGGTAAGAAGCGATGATGGATGCTGGAGAAATTAAAAAGGCGTGTTTAATAAGACCTAGGATGAATTTCAGATTTTGAGATAATCTTGAACTGGAGCGTACGACAATTCTAAAATAAATGACTAAGACACATTTATCCATTCATCCATTACCGGTTGGTCAATGATCGAAGATGGGTTCCAAATTCGACATAGTCCTTAAAAATTAGTATAACTGGAGAGTTTGTAGCATGGCAGGACTCTCAAGATTGTTTTGCTTAACATTACATTTCGTCATTACTTAGCGCGATTGCAAATTTGTTTAAACAGTACACTTTTAGATATTTTTCTGAAAATACGAAAATTTCATGTAAGAAACTTACCAGCGAAAAACCAATGACTGTTACAATTTTACACATGAAGCTTCAATTGAAAAGGATAATCATCGTGAAGTGTAACAGATTTGTATTTTGTTTGCGATTGGATCGTACGTACTGTAAACTTCTTCTTATTTTACCCCCCGCTGTTAGTTTAATTACTCGATTCGGAACGAGTGCACGCGGTTCTTCGGTTTCTTAATGAGTAATCGTGGCGTGCGAGTTAGCCCAACGAAGAAGACCAACGTGAGCGCGTGTCGTGTGTGCTTCGCGCGTGATCGGCTCGAGAGGGACACGTGGGTGGCATCGGCTCACGAACCAGGACGAGATCGGCCGAGGTGAACCGAAAGCTCGGGACGAGAGCTATCCACGTGTGGAGAGCGTGCCACGCGTGACTGCCAACTAGTGGTGGAGGGAATACAAAATCGTGGTAGAAAGGGTAACAGCGAGCGAGTTGGCCGATGCTGAACCTGTTGAGAAGACTACCAAAGAAAGTATCAGAGCACATGCGTATAGTATCTGACGATTCCGCTGCTTGACGAGCAACTACAGTCAATTCAGTATTCCAAGCAGCAAAACGATTCGTGCGATTCATTCCCTGGCATGAATACGTTAATCACGAACTGGAGTAAAGTTACCCCATGTTCATCACAATTTCATTCTAAGGACTTGCACATAATTACGCCGAGGCTTAACGAGGATCGAGTGCCGCAAATAATTAACTACGAGGATAGATTCGAGACATTCGAAGAATCCGTCAATTGAGAATTTGCCAAGTCTTTCGTACACTAACAAGACAAGTACTTTAAACGTTCGACCGAGCTGGGAACTCATGGGATCTCGCAAAAGCATCGAGCTATAGTAATACGAATGACCTTGCACAAATGCTTTTTCATACCAGTAAAAGTTAATTCGAGATGTTTTTCCTTGGGTACGAGAGACAGATTCTCGGGACAACGTCATGTGTCCGACGGTATTTTGATGAGACGAGACAGTGCAAGGCCGGCTTGGGGAAGAGTTGCAGAGAGAGAGTTGATGCGGCTGTTTGGCCTGGGACGTTGGAATTACAATTTGAATTAGTCGCGAAAGCCGGAGCTAATGATTCCTAAAGAGCAAAACATTCGCGAGTCGCGAGAGTGCCGACCCGCGCGGGAACAGCGCGATATTCTTAGCTTTGTAAGAAACCGACCGGTGTTCCGAGATCGCAGCGGCAAAAGCATCTTTGCCGATGCGACCGTGAAAGAGGCCAAGGTGGCCCTGGCCACTTCTGTACAATTGCCCGAATTTCTTATACCACCAACTTCACTGTCCTCTGTCCAATTCGCCGACCTGAGATATATAACGCTTGCTTTTATTTTATCGTCTAAATTCCGACAAATTCAATGACTATCATCATCATAATCATCCGTCCAGTTATTCGTGTTCGATAAATGCATGGCGAAATAAAATACAATTCCCGAAAACAGAAAGAAATTTATGGTGAAATGTACACGGAGAGAAATTTACAATAACAATTATTGTCAAAATCCGGTAAAAAGTACTGTACAATCCGGTTAATCAGGTATAAGATGCCTATTTGCTAAAAAATGATGTATATGACTGCAAAAAGTAAGTTTAAGACATAAAAAATCACCGAAGAGCGTTGTAAACTTTCTGCCCTGTTCTATCTTTTTTCTTTGTCAGTACAGTCATTTTTGCCCGGATAGACGGTACGTCCCAACTTTATCGAATTGTTACAGTAATTTTTAAGGATTATTTTTCTCCGTGTACGAAAATTGTATTAAACTTGATACCAATCTGTTAAAAGTACCTCTTAATTTGATTCAGTTTCCGAATTTATTCTTATCTAGTTGATTATAATCGTAATACGTTTACAATTTCTTTATATGTATGCAAAACTTTGATTAAAGAAAAGTAGGGATCTGTATGTATGAGAACAGATGGACAACAAACAAACTTCCATCACCCAAAGTGTCTCTTCATTCATAGCACACACACACACGTGTCCGTGCATACGGTGCGCGAGGAGCGACTGTTTATGAATTTATACGAGTACGCGTATGCAGTATGAGAGTCGCATAATAAAAGTTTATCAGGTGCGTCGGGAATCTCGCGCAAACGAAATCACGACGTTGCTTGGATGTACAGCTGGGATATAGTTGGGCATAAAGCATGGCTGACTGCTGCCCATCGCAGGCTGATGCACAGTCGGGAAAAATGAAAGAATGGCAAGAGATCTAATCATACGGCATGGTGACGTGAGTTACGTGGGTAACCGGAGGCCGCGGTGAAAAACAAAAGTCTGACGGCTTGGTGAGATTCACAGCTGAGCCCTTTGCAATACTGTGTCTTTAGAGCTGCAGATTATACGGGAGTCCAATGTTGCACAAACACCAACACCGGTCGTGTAACGCCCGGGTGTAATTATCATCGTACGAATGATGACGTATGCAACATATACGTCGCGTATGTGTTGCTATTTTATTATATGATGTACTTGAACACTTCGTATATTATGATTGTAAATTTTGGGTACATTTATACGCTATTTGAAAGACTAAGTTATCGTAATATATGCACTGAGAGAAAAAAATGGTGTTTGTAACTATAAAGTGACAACTGGAAACGTTAAATTGATGCAATTAATTTTTTATAGTTACAGTAACTGTAAAATAGTTACTGTAACTATAAAATAGTTGCCCCAATGACAAAATAGTTGCCGTAATTAGAAAAATAGTTGAACGGAATAAAAATATATAGTTGTCACTTTATAGTTGTCATTACAACTACAATTTTTCTAAGTGTGGGAAAGCTGCACCATGGAGGCTGGAAATCAAGAGTCGCATTGATAACAGAAAAGAGCTATTTGATCGTTAAAGTCGTAAAGGTAGGAATATTTGTAATAATAAGAAAAAATGTAGTCAGCGCGAATGACTTCATCGATGTTCCGGCAAGCGGAGGTATGCGAACCTCTTGAAATTTGCAGCTGTCTGATTGGATTATTAATCGATATGAAATTTCGCTGTTTCGTCGGACGGTGTGTGATGAATTTTTAGATTTTCGAGGAAGAGTTAATTAATTAGAGATTAATTATACGGGATGGGAATCGCGAGGTGGTGCGAAATGATGAGGGAATATTTCCGCAGGCACTGTTGAAAAAAACTTGACTGATCTCAGGTATACGGTTGATTCGATGTAGAAGAAGAATAGAATGGGCCAATTACGAAATCCACGAGATTTCACACCGGCTTATATTTAACCCAAGATTCATTAGGGAGGATCTCATCTCGAGTATAAATATAAATTCAAAGGCCAGAACCACCGGTCGTCCAGCCCCTCAGTCTTCACGCCAATAAACAAGGTCCGCAGGTGCCACAACTTTTCGAATCCTCTGATGTTCAAAGTTCGTCTCGACATTCATAAAACAAGAATTTGAAATATTTCATATTATTCACGAAGCGTCGCCCCGGGGGAAATAGTTTTCAAATCATTTCCAATACTTTTGTCGAGAATTTAAGAAATTTACATAAAGTCCTACGAGACAAAGAACAATCTTGGAATGTTGGTTCCTACGGGAAACAAAATTCGGTATACGTAGATGGAATGCAGTAAAATGTCGATTCTGAGAGCTTCTCGAATCTGGCAACAATTCGGAATATGTCGACGACATCGATCGATGTGGCGATGGCGAGGCCGCTTAAAAGTCTATAATATACGCTTATAGACGTTTATAATACACATAATCAGAATCGAAGTTCCACGGTATCTCGATAGATGAAAGCAAAAAATCTTCCCAGCATCAGGGCTACTTAAGAGACCACTTCGTACTTGTGTCCATTGCTGGAGGGTTACAGTTGCTGAAAATGACGTGGAGAGCTGAGACACGTGTCAAAACGACTGCGCCGGTATAACAGCTCGACGTTCGTTGGTATAAATACAGCTTAAGGCGAGGTCAAACCTCCATACTTACACAGATGTTGCCGCACTCTCTTTCGCACTCGCGGAATCTCTTTATCTGCCGACTCTCTTTCGCACTCGCGGAATCTCTTTATCTGCCGACTCTCTCGCTGTACCGCGTGACGATGAGACAGCATCATAGGAATCGCACGAGGGGGAGAGAGAACGTTGCAAAGGTATCACCTCGCCTTCACAAAACCAAAGTTCAGTCTATGTGCAGACGCTGTGTACGGTCTTTGATTCGTTTGCGAATCGCAATGCTTGGAACGCCATCGTAAATTCATCTTTTAAGCCCTCAGCAAGCGTCTTCTCGCTGAGGCGGAGACTTCTTAGAGGCCGTTGGGACTCATTTATTATTCAGATTTATAGCCATGCTCGAACTGACTCCCACAGATCGGCAGGTCTTTGCGAAAGTCGTGCTGGCGAATGCGAATGGGATACAACGACGCATCCAGTGAGCTACTACTGCTACTCGCTCGATCCCGGTCCCTTCAACGATCGCACGCTCAACTCTTTCGGCTTTCTGAAATTCGACGTTTTGCATGCGACACGATCTTGGCTCGATTTGAATGAGACCGCAGCGATGGAGGCGGTATAACAAGAAGATATCTTCGGAGGTCCATCGCATTCGAATCGCGCTTCCAACGGTGAATTCGGACCAATCGTGGATCCTCGGCCTCATACCTAAATTTTATACCATTTCACATGCTTTCAACAAACGACAGGTCTAGTAAAGATGGCTCTTCTAAATTTATTACAAAAGAAATCTACAGCAAAAGAAACGAATCGGAACTACTTCCAAGTTTTAAGAATAGAAGCAGATCGCCAACCACCTGCCCATTGTGGTGAACGTTAATCGAATAAATATGCTATCCCCGCAAACTTTGCCAACCTAAATGCGACAGAAAACCAACCTATCGATTGGTAAAAAATATTAAACCTATAATGTAACCCATAGGGGTTGAAACTTGGCAATCGATCCACATTTCAACTATTCCACCTGTAGGTGTCGATCTACAAGTTTAACATAATCTAAGCTTGGTTACACATCCTAAATAGCGATCGCAATAAGTCAAATGAGGTCGCTTCCATGTACTAAAATTCTCCAAACGCATTAATAATGTTCAGAACAGCACTAAACAGCTAATAAAAATGACACTAAGTAGATTTGTGACGTGCTTATCTATATATGGGTAATATATACCAGTGTGCAACATCTTATTTTTTTATAGGGCAGCAAAGACTTTACTCTCTATTCGGCAAAGGGTGAAAAAGGAGACGCTATTCGAGCCTCCGCAAGATTCAGCAGTGAACGGAAAGCCACTTGCACGTTCGCCAAAGTCAGTATAGAGAAGCGAAGGGATGGACAGACGGACACGAGGCAGACAGTATCGGATTGATCTCAGAGCGAGTGAACCCAATTACCCGCACACAGAAGGACCAGATTTATTGTCCCGACGGGGCTTGACTGAGGGACGAGTTGCTCGGCTGAGAAGCGCTGGCAGAGATCGAGCAGTTCTCTTCTTTCCTTGAGAAGGACCAGCATGGCCCTTCAGTTCTTTCAGGTTCTCTTGGTTGGTTCAACTGGAAATCCCAACAGAAGGAGAGAAATCGAGCACCGAGATATCGCGTTTGTCTGGGATTGGCTCGAGGACCTCGATTCTCGTGTGGCCAAGAGGGTGCCTCGTCGCTTTGCTCACCCAATTATCAAGCCATTGACAACGACCTTTCCCTGTGTCTTCCAACCGACTAGCAGACAAGTGCGGGCTGACTAAGAACACTTTCTCGCCATATATGACTTCTCCTCTGGAGCACCAGATAAAATCAAATCGTAGAATCTCTCTGTACCACTATAACCCTCGGATCCTCACAGATCATAAACAATCTATAATTGACATGATTTACGGAAGAAGAAGAATAAGAAGCTTTCGAGTTCGAGAACACCACCCCTGTCTTCCTGGTCACGCGATAGAGCTCAGGAAACTGAAGTGCAATTCGGATTGAAATCTGCGATACCATCGATCATCGAATGTCGCTTCGTATATCATTTTGTTGCAAGCAAAACGTGTCAATATTTTTGTAGCTTAATGCCTACAGTTCGAACATTGATCTTTGTCCTGATTAGCCACAGTGGACCACAACATTTATGCACGTTGCAGCCAACCTCTTAATCGTGCAATGACTTCCTTGCGAAATTTTGAAACGGCTCATCTTCAAATATGTTTGATCGTGAAATTATTAAAAAAACTTGCAGCATCCAGGAGAGCTCTGCAACCCTCTACGAAGATATGCCTATCGACGAGGGTGAAACGAGGGATAGAAGAGAGAAACAACGAAGCAGCAAAAGCGAACGGGTTTGGAAGGGCGAGCTGCGCAGGTGGCTGTCACCGGAGGCAAACATACTTTGCCGCGAAAAACAGAAGAGAGAAGCGTAGAAGGACGCGACGAGAAAGACCGAGTCTTTGCCGATCGCCGCCCGCCTGTCCAACGACGAGCCGAGCGACCGAGAGTCATCTTGCCGCCGCGATGCTAACTGACGCCTTAGAGGGCACTGATTGAAGTATTTATTGCCCCACGTATAGCAACCCAGTCTTGGTTACGTCCACGTAGCTTTTATGCCGGTGTAATGATCCGCTTTGCATGCGAAAGCACCGAGAAGCAACTTACCTCCGTGTGCGTCGTCGTTCTCTCGTCGTTGTCGCTGCACCTCCAACAAAAGTGGCAACTGCTACCGGGATCAAGCGATGGAACGGTTCAGCTGACACAATCCTTCTCCAGCACCACCCGACACTTCTTTCACCCCTCTGGCCTTAGCTCCCGTCTAATTATCCCGGCTATCGCAAAGGACTTTGTTTTTTCACGCTTTGGACCTTCGTGAGATAATATAAATTGGATCTCAACTCTCACGCAGTTTACATTCATGAATATTGAGGGATGTCGTGAAATTACGTGAAATTACATTTCTCAAACTTAATGTTTAAATGCTGATAAATTGTCAGTTTCTCGATCAGATAGTAAAGGGATCATTTTAAAATAAAAATGAGTAAACACGTTGTCGTTATGTCACTAAAATCCACAGCAAAAGCTAAAAATGCCATTTCCCATTATTATAAAAAATAATAAATAATAAAACCCAAAGCTAGTTTAATTAATTGTGAAAGTGATAACTGAAAATGTTAAATTTCAGCCTTCAGCTGCATGCCTTGAATTTGCTGACAGCCGGATGCTGGAAAAGAGAGTAATTATTAACTGAAGAAATAACAACTTGCTAGAAGTAACAATTAACACGAGTAGTCTTACCGATTTCTTGGGACGCTAACTTAAGCCAGCTTTGTATTAAAATATGAGATGCAACCAAGTGGATAATGTATTCTGACGAGAGAGGATACGTAGCTGTAACTTTTCTCGTTCGTTGCTACAAATCATGCGTAAATATATACTGAGTTGTTGTGCCGATGACGTTGCTACAAAATGAGCCAATCAGATGCAGAGTATCGCGACTACAAGAAGCCAAAACCCAAAGGCCAAAAGAAGCAGACGAGGACCCTAGAGTTCCTGGGCAATCCTATAATTATATTATTACCCGACTCGCGTAGCTCATGACTCCAGAGCCAATTTGTCTTGCGCGGCAACGAGACTCTTTCTTGTCCACGATTTGTGATTTATCACTGTCTCGCCACAAAATCTGTCTTCTTTTTTTTTTCTGCAGTCTTGGGAGCCCTAGCGAAGCACGTTGTCGAAAACGTGTAATTTTCGCAAGGGTGAAGCAGCAAGCCAAATTCGAGAGTCCGAAAGATATTCGCTAACTTAAAATAGAGCGAATAGTGCATGTGTATATAGACACAGCCTGCGGTCTCGACATTAGTGCGGATAAATATAAGGATAGAGAATTCATAATATCCTTACTGGAAGAAAGATAATGAGTGCACGGTGGAACTGGTTCATGCGAATCTCGCGAATGGGGCAGTTCCTCAGCCATCGTTCATTTTTTCGCCAAAGCGGACGACTAGTTCGTGTGGTCAAGGTAATATTTACTCGTGCTCACCATCAGAAGGATGATAGATCGCTCATATGTTCGAATCAACGAATATCCTTTGTCTCCCTTTCTTCGGACTACTCAAGCTGAGTAATTAAAATCGAAGAACCATTATAAATGCATTTGCCCCTTTGTAATAGTTGGTTGTGCTCCAAATTCTTGTAAATAGGTACGTCTCAATTAGGGCTCACGGTCCTTAATTGGAGCAGTTTGTACGGAATGCGAGAGATTGCCTGGCGACAACGACAACGACGATGCCGATAGTCGTTTCATGCTCTGTGTTATCCTCTCCTTTCTGTCTCGAGACGAGGGAAAAGAGTAATTACTCTGGAATTAGAGCAGGTAATTTTCAGTGCGCGAATTACGCGACGAAGAAACCATGCGCGAAGAATGTAAAGTACTCGATGACATTCTCTCGAGTGGCCGTTGTCGCTGCTGGTGCAGATTCTGAAAGTCACGGGTGCGGCTCGTTCCAAATGGCGAGACAGAAACGGAAACAGGGAAAGAAGCTGCAGATCTCGAACTTCTGTTGCCACTGTTGCTCTTCTCCTTTGCAGGCCCTGCCAAGATGAAACCTTTCAGGCTTTCCAGCTTCCTTACGGACAAACTTTACGCCCAGTGAATTGTGCAGGTTGGCAGATAGAAAGGTTCCAATCAGTATGAGATGAAAGATCTTGGTCGCAAGTATCATCTATAAAAACGGCCTGCAGGTGCTAAACGAAGAAAAGAGATGTAGATGACGGACGGAGAAAGAGATGTGATGCGATTTACTATGCCGCTGAGATCGGCTGGTAAATACTACTAGAGTTTAGGAAATATTACAATGCTGATAGTAACCCCATGCTGATGGTAGCTCTCATTGCGACATAGCATGAGCTGTGTCACATTGTAACTACCACTATGCGCATATTAAGGGTTACTATCGGCATTGTAATATTTCCTAAACTCTAGCAGTATTTACCAGCCAATCTCAGCGGCATAGTAAATCACACTATATCTCTTTTCTCCGTGTACATTCACCACTAATCAAAAAGGGCTCCCGAACGAAATGAGTAATTAACGGTCATAATTCTTCGACATCAATAAGTGGAGAAATTTGATGTTGGACCTTTCCATTAGAAGATGCGAAACAAACAGGATTGAAAAAAATAGTAATTTCATGAGAAAAAAAATAGTTGTATGATATTAGAAACCAAAGAAATTCGTACAAAAAAATAGATCGTTTCAATAACACGAAACTCTGAACCGATTGCAATTTGAACGTACCCTTAATAACGGTATTTTAATGATTATGATACGTCAGATGTGTTTTCTATATGACAGCCGGTAATTACCAATATGAAGTGGTATATATATAAAAACTTATAAATACATTTCCCATGCCGGTTATGGGACCATGACGTATTAGCGAATTCCTGCTGTACAAAACCGATACTTGACGCGCAATCGAGTCGACGTCGATTTTGTTACAACATCTGTTGAGGCTAGACACCTGTGTCCAGTGTGCCGCATGCCGAGAACAGGCGAGACCGAAACAGTCTACAGACAACCGCATGACAACCGGACACTCAATTACACGGGTGCACCGTGGTAATGATAAAATGTACTTTTCCATGCGGTAGCCACATCGTTGTAATTACTAATTGCCCACTCGGTCTTCACTGAATTCTGACGCTTTAAATGATTCCCCATCAAGACATTCATGAGGGAGCTGTGAGTATACGTTTCGATATTGCAACCACTCATTGCAAGTACACTTATGACAGGTATTTAGTTCTCGATTTTTTACATCAAGTCCGATGAACGAAAAAAAGAAAAGTTTATAAAGGAACAAACGAGTCTTTCACTTCGTCCTGTATTTTGAGTTTCGTACCCTGTAATTAATAGTTGATAGAATAAAATTGGCCGGATCCGTTTATCAAGTGTTTACTTTGTTGGCTATACTTTTAAGACGCATCTCTGTACAATTAAGCAAATGCCGAGGGTTTGTTCGTTAAATAGTTGGGATGGGGGAGGGACACGAGGCTCTGAGGTAAATATCAGCAGGATAGGCATCTGAAAGATATAAATCGCTCGTGTCGATCCGAATACCTCGATAGAATCTACAGAATTCGCCTCGCTCTCTCGCACTCGATTCCTGGGGGATTAAATTAACCGAAAGCGGTGATTCCAATACAGGGAGCCGCTGTGATGGTTCCAACTCGCGGTGAGACCGACGACAGTAAAGACGAAGGGATAACGTCGAGCAGATCGTGAGATTCCTAGATGTCAAGAGATAGCTTTGCATCTGCGGCTACGATTGCGATAATTGGTCGATTATTCTGAGATTGATCGAAAATGTTATCTAATTTAAATGAGATCAAGGACTTGGAAGAGACGACAGGTCGATTCATTATCTAATTAAGGGGATAAGGAATTCTCTCGTTTACTCTCACTATTTTTTACTATAAATTAATTACCATCGTTTCGACGCCTGAATGTCTCGTTGAAAACCGCAGCATCCTTGAACAACTGGAGATTCAAGGCTCGCCCTGCTCTTGTTCATACAAAACGGATTGGAAACTTTTAATGTTACGAAAGCATGATTTAATTTTAAAAAATGTTAATTTTAATTGAACCATTTTAAAATTTTGTATGTATTAGACTTTATCTTTTTCTATTTCCATCTGTTTTGATCTATTGCTCGACTATCAAAAAACTGAATGCGGTTTTTGTTCCCTAAATATATTTCTTCCCGTATATGAGAACAAACAACATAGCGGATAATAAAATTATCCTGCATTTGATAACAATGTTTTATAGTAGATTAATGAACAAGTTTCACTCTTAAGCCCTCCGGCTAATATTATATGTTATTACGAGTATCCTGCTCGCCGAATTGCATTACCACGTGCTATCTGGACCCTCAGCAGCCGGTATTCTTGCAGAGTCGTGAGGGGGCGCGAGATGCGTGCTCAAGGTGATGGCAGGGTGGTCGTTAAAAAGAAATTTACCAAAAATTCGTTCACGGCAGGATAGACGATGGTAGAAAGATAATGGCACGTGCCCGGGGCTTTCGTCTTTTCGTTATTCTTATATAGCACACATTTATACATTATCTTCATATTTTTCGAAAAAATGATAAATTTGTTGGTTTGACAAAAACCTGCCAAAATTTGAAAAGCGAGGACCATGCCACGATGAGGATTGGAATTTGCATTTTTATGTTACCAAAATCATGTGCATCCTCCTGTGTGAGTGCATCCCTTTTGCTCAAATTATATTCTCCAACCCAAAGGCTGCACCCAAAAATTCATGGCAACGCACGTTACGTATCTCACTGCGTGAGTTGCATCCGCTTCTACCGTAGAAAAAACACACCCCGTAATTTTAAATTCATTAGGCGATTCTGAACGCGAGTTAAACGATAAAGCAGGCATGACCGAGGTTGATAAAAAAATGTTCTGCTTCTCCTGGTTACGGTAGGCCCTCCTTTTCCTGGGAATAGTTTTAGCTTCAGGGATTCGAGGTTGTTTTAGCCGAGTCACGGACCCGTCTTTAGCCTTAAAAATCGCCCCAAAAATCTTTTACAAAAATTTTCTATCAACTTTTAAACTAAATTCGTTTTATAAAGGTAGGAGGATAAGAATAAAGAAATAACCGTCGACAGGAAGAAATCCTCGCAGGGACGGCTCGTCCTCGCATAATTTCCAGCTTCCGGGCGAATCCGCGACATCGCTGAGTAAGGCATTATCGAATTTTAGATTCGATTCGGCCAACCCTCGTCCGATCGCATCGGATCTATATCGTATGCACCATGTTTATAAATATTTAACGTACAAAGATAATTTAATTTTCCTCTGAATTACGGTCAAGAAATTTTTGTTCACGTATGTCGAACGTCACAGCTCATACAGAGTATGAGTGAAGTGCGTGTGAGATGCGGGTATGATAGTGAGTACTTGTTGAATGCAACGATTTTGCATTATCCAGCTTGCGATACTGGTTACGCCCTCAAATGACTCCATCTACAGTCCAGTCTCCATCTCTGTTATAAAGTTCATCCAGCCAGTATACTTACCACTGGCAAGTACCTGTCTGACGTTCCGAAACCCTTGCTATCCATTCAATCGGAAAATAGCAACGATTGCTCGGTACAAAATAGCAATCTGCCTGTTAAACTAATAAATACACTTCGAGTAAAAAAGAAAAAAAAAAGAAGTGTTATCAGCCTAAAGCTACTAAACACTTCCGTTTGTAATTCTCTACGGTCTGTAGCCTCCAAAATACAGGCTTAAACAGTCCGGTAA
>JABMBT010048539.1:0-12430 GCA_018906895.1 Odontocolon sp. PSUC_FEM 10030002
CCGGTAGCGAGATCGGCTCACGGTGCAGCAATTTACGACAACAAACTTTGGATATTCGCTGGTTACGACGGAAATGTTCGTCTCAACGATATGTGGACGATTTCTCTCTTGCCCGGAGAGCCGAGAATCTGGGAGGAAGTCGTTCAATCCGGCGACTGTCCTCCTACTTGTTGCAACTTTCCGGTTGCCGTTGCGCGCGAATCTATGTTCGTCTTCAGCGGTCAGAGCGGTGCGAAGATTACAAACAGTCTCTTCCAATTTCACTTCAGAGATAAACGGTAAATTTATTGTTTACCTTACTGTGAATAACGAATCGTTTCGGAGACGTTTTAATTTACGTTTGTGCACAGATGGACTCGAATTTCGACGGAGCACATTTTGCGGGGTGCTCCACCTCCTCCGGCTCGTCGTTACGGTCACACGATGGTCAGCTTTGATCGTCATCTCTACGTGTTTGGCGGCACCGCCGATTCAACGTTGCCCAACGATCTGCACTGTTACGATCTCGATACTCAGACCTGGAACGTTGTTCTTCCGTCACCCTCGAGTCAGATACCATCCGGTCGTCTATTTCACGCAGCGGCTGTGATCGACGAAGCGATGTTCATATTCGGCGGAACCGTCGACAACAACGTTCGTTCTGGCGAGACTTATCGCTTTCAGTTCTCCTCTTATCCCAAGTGCACGCTGCACGATGATTTTGGTAAACTATTGAATTCTCGATTATTCTGCGACGTTGAATTCGCTGTTGGCGAAACGGAGACAGAGACAAAGATACCGGCTCATATAGCGATGGTCGCTGCGAGATCCGAGTTTCTCAGCGCACGAATCAAACAAGCCAGAGAAAGACGCGAAAAACACTTGGAAGATGTATTCGGTTCTGCGGACGTGCCGATCAAAGATATGCCGTTGCTCGAAGTTAAACTCGAAGACGCGGTACCGGAAGCCTTCGAGATGGTACTGAATTATATATACACGGATCGCATAGATCCGACCAAAAGAATGGATGATCCCGAACCGGGTAACCGCATCGTTTTGTTGATGATGGACGTTTATCGTCTCGCGGTTCAATTCAACATGGAACGCTTGGAGCAATTGTGCGTTCATTATCTCGAGGCGACGATAACCCACGCTAACGTCTTGGAGGCTTTGCACAACGCAGCTCATCTCAATCTTCATTTCATCAAAGAGATTTGCCTCGGTTTCGTAGTCAAAGAAAGTAATTACAATCAAATCGTCATGAGCCAAGAGTTTGAGACTCTTGACCAACCGCTCATGGTGGAGATTATACGCCGGAGGCAGATGCCGCAGACTAGGAATTTCTCGAAACAATACGAGTCCGGTACGGGAACTACGTTGGAACAAGATATGGAAGAGTTTTTGAAGAGCGTCGGTCGTGAATTTTGCGATATTACGCTAATGCTCGACGGTGTGCCGATTCCCGCTCACAAAGCGGTTCTTGCAGCGCGCTGCAGCTATTTCGAAGCGATGTTTCGATCGTTTATGCCAGAAAATAATACAGTGAACGTGAGTAGACAGATTGTAATGCGGAATCGTTGGAAAAAATTGACACAAACGGGAACGATCGATTTTTTCTTTAGATTCAAATAGGAGAGATGATTCCATCCTCGGAATCTTTTGCTTCCCTCCTGAGATACATCTACTACGCTGATGTTGCTATGCCACCGGAAGACTCTTTATACCTCTTCACCGCTCCAGTCTTCTATGGCTTCACGAACAATCGACTCCAAGCATTTTGTAAACAGAATCTCGAAATGAACGTAACTTTTGAGAATGTAATACAAATCTTGGAAGCGGCCGATAGGATGCAAGCCGCGGATATGAAGAAATACGCTTTAAACCTCATAGTTCATCATTTTAGCAAGGTATGGTATTACACTGTCATTTTTTTCCGTTGTTTACTAATAATGCTAATATTTTGACGTTGTCTTAAGGTCGCTCGGCTACCCAGGCTCAAGCAGCTGAGCAGAGACCTTTTACTGGACATTCTGGAAGCCTTGGCCGACGAACAGAGCGAAGCGCGAACCTGTCAGGATATGAACAGCGATTGCTGACGGTTCGCCTCGGATCGTCGACGGCGTAGAGTCCGAAGTCCGGGCGCTCGACATTTGCCTTTATCCGGAAACGGCCTAAGAGTGAGCTTGACCGTTCAACGACTCGATTGCGCCGGGCCCGACAAATCAGTGGCACTTCTGACACCCGACTGAAAAGACTAACGAACGCTTATCCGGATGCTATACTCAATCTGACAAAGTTTCATAGTCATGCTTCAATACCGCTGAAAAACCAAGCCGAGACGATTCGCAATTACCGTTACCATCCGCGTTGTAAAATAAACATATTTAGGTTTTAAATAATTGCTGGGCATCATCGCGATACCCCTTGTTTTTGTAAATTACTAAAAGTTAATAAAAAAAATGTTTAGTCTTGAACACTTCCATTCCGTTATACCACCTTTTCAATTTTTCCTGGAATATTCTTCTGATGAAGTTGACGAACGATAAAAAAAATGGGTTACAGGAATTACTGGTATAATTGAACAAATAGTTAATAAATTACGCGTTATATTTATATCTCATCGCACGTTGTTGCACAATCTTAGGCCTTATTTTTGTTGTTTTCTTAACAATAATTTAACGTAGCTTGATGCAAGCGGCACGAGCGAAGGAATGAGAGGTACAGAAAAAGATGTGGAGCTCTCGACAGAAAAAATTATTGCACTATAGTAATAGTACGTCTACTATACATATAAGTTGTCTCTAGTTTGGTATCCGCGCTCTCGACCGCATTATATAGAGCGCGACGATTTCTTCGTACAACGATTAAATTTGTACTTAAAAGTATATTATATCTCTGCTTTGGACATGGAGCGTGAGGCCGGTTGTCGATGCCGACCAAAATGCATACGATTGGATTAATTATTATCTACAGAATGGTCCTTATGTATTCCTACTAAAGATCACACTCTTTCTCTCTGTGCTTTCTACAAGCCGAGATGTCACTAATTACATCCAAGACTAATACGTTCTCTCTATTATCCTCCCGACATTTCCCTAACATTTATTCAATTATTATCCTACGTAGGCCCGTTTGTTCACTTAATCATCTAAATTATTCATTGACTCACTCGTTACTCGTTATCCACGTAACGCAGTGCAGAGTAAAAGGAAAATAAAATAGAGAGAGAGAGAGAGAGAGAGAGATAAATCGGAATGAAAAGACGCGTCAACGTTAACGTGATATTAATCGTACGATTGTGTTGTTACAAACGTGAACGTTGACTCCAAATGGCCCCTATCTGTAAAAAGAAGAAGAAAATCACATAAGAGAATGCGGTGTTTCGGTAAGGTGAGTTTTTTTAATTTCATGAGTCATTCAACTCACCGATTGTTGATTTGCTCGATGTATTTCGTAGGCATGCAAGTACAAGACAATTTTGACAAAAGAAGAAAATGTATTCTTTCGTCGTTTTGATTGGAAACGCCCAGTATGCGACACCACACTTGTGCACACAGGCGTCGCCGCTGTGAAAATCCTCGAGGCTCAATGGCAAAGGACGATCCCGCGTCCTCGACGATACGCGTCTGACATCCTCTCAAAGGATTCTCATACGCTTCATCGATTTTCCTCGTTTCTATGTAAAACGTTGTAGAAAATTTTAAAAATGGATAAATAACAACCAAAAAGTAAATGTGTATTGCAAAATTTGGGAAACTTACCTTTTCTCTTCTTTAGCGATGCTTCCGGTCGAAGGAGCTCTTTGACTAGGCTCTAGTCTTCTGCGTCTTTCCTCGATGGCTTCGGAATCCAGGCTCAGGGTTGCCTGGATCGCCGTTTGCGTCACCGATGCGTTTATGTGTCTCGTTTTTATAAGTGGCGGATTTCGTGATTGCGGTATTGCGAACGCGCGCCTGAGAGCCCCTCTCGGCGGCGAGGGTGGTGGATAAGAGATACCTTAAAAAATCAGACCCAAATTAAGAAAAAATGGTCAGAGCTTCGGCGCAGCGCGTTCGATAATGTACCTCTGTGTCCAGGCGACAGTAGAGTGTCTTTGCTCTTGGTGATTTGCGGTACGATCAAAAGTGAATTGGGAGGTGTCGGTGAGACTGTCGAGGTCTGTGGCGAAGTTGCCAAAGTCAAATTCGGCAGCGATTGACCGAGATTCGAATATGCAGGAACTTGAACGCTCAGTGTATTCGGCGTTGGCGATTTACTGAGCAGCGAACGTCTGTAAGCAACGAAGCTAAAGATGGAGCGTTGTATCAGCGGAAATATAATTACATCGTGACGTAATTCCGCGAAAGACCACATACAAATATAATATACCTGATTTGTAAAGACCTGTGATTGTGTCCCGAGCCAACTTCACCGCCTTCCTCGGATGAGACACTCGAGGCTCGCGGTGGTTCGCTCGTTTCGACGCTCACGTTTCTGCTCGCGTTGTAACTCGGCAAGAAGTTACTGCTACCTGGAGAAACACCCTCCATCTCCATGCTCCCGCTGTGAATAGAGAAAGAGAAAAAATAAAAAAATAACAAAATAGGAAATTTCACCGGCTGTACCGAATTGGATAGTATTATCGAGAATTTTTTATACCTGTGACTATGAGCGAGACTACTGACTCGCGATGCTCTGCTGCTTCCTCGAGGAGTCCTCGGCATCACGTCGCACTCTTCCATCTCGTAATCGCCATCGCCGAGATACGTGCTGGCTTGTCTGCTGACCGTTCCAACGACCGGTACACCGCCGATCGGCGGTAGTTTCATGATGGCAAATTGTTGTTGAACTTTCCTCAATGATTCCATCCACGACTGGAAAAAATTGCGATAATTAATCATACATGTATGAAAACCATCAACTTTTCATACGAATTTGCGGCGTACCTTCGCAAGTTTCGGTTCACCAGCGCTGAGCACCAAAGCAGCCGAAGCCGCTCCGTATTCGTTCAAGTAAACCAAGCCTAGACTCGAGGGTTCCTTTAGTTCGTGGATTCGTATTCGATCGACCACGTAAGGTTGTCGAATTATTTTCAGTCCACCACCGGCACTACCGGAACCGCTACTAGTCGACGCCTTTTTCGTCGACGGTTTGCACAATAACAGCATGTCCGTCAGAAGAAGTACATGAACTTCGGTCTATCGAAAGAAAATACCAAGTTAATCATTCCCGATCGCTCAAGAAGCAACAAAAAATAAATAGTGTAATATTGTCATTTTAATGGGTTTTACTTTGCTGGTCGCTGCATCCCGCAGCTTAAGATCGCCCTCCCGAACTAGAGTCCTAAGACTGTCCTTCGGACATCCTGGCATCGGCGCACTCGTGATGTCAAGACTACTGTGAATCTTCACCAGTTTCTCGAGCTCCTCGTCTCTCGACTCGACGACGTCGTAACTCTCGATTCGCGATGCCGCGCCGGCTAATCTCGCAGTTTCCTCGGTTCTCCTCAATGCCGCATTTACAGACGCGACGAAGCAATCCACGTATTTGATCTGTAGAATAATACATAATAATTTGATTCGTTATAGTTTGTATCTTGATTAAAACGGAAACTTTGGCTAAGAGTTTCTCACCATCATAGTCAATTCGGCGCGCTGCTGCTCGTTCTCCGTATTTTTATGGACAGCTTTCAATAGAAGAGAGTACTTGGTCAATCGTTGCATCGGTTTTACCAAAATGTCGAGAAGTCTCAAGCGATTGCAATCCTTTTGCGTTTCGCACCACTGCGTATTATTAAACATTATATATCGTCAGTCCCATTCCCTCTTCCGCATTCACCACTCGTGTCTGATTGAAGCTTGACACTTACCACTAGATAAGCCGTGAAGAGTTCGTTGTCGTTGAGTCTGTCCCTGCAGTATTGCTGACACTTACTCTGCTCTGAGCAATATCTGGTATACGGTGCGAATGTTTGTTCAAAAGTTTCGAAGCCGTGAAGAAGATGACCGGGATCTAAAGGATGTCCGGTCGATCTCGTAGCGTTTACCATTCCGAGGACGTGCTCGCTCCAAAAGAAGCGATTCGCAGCGTAAATATCAGGAATGTTACTGAATAATCGTGTTCTGTCGACCTCGTTCAGTATATTTGACGCTTGTAGACTGCAGAGACAGGCCATGAACAGCTGTGACCGGCAGAAGAAAAATCAATATTTTTTTATGAAATTATTTGTCGGTTTCGGACGAGTTTCAAGCTGATGAACCGTGGTAGAATGAAAATCGGATATAGTAATGATTTTAAAAAAGCACTTACGTCCGTAACCACTTTCAAAGTTCTTATGTAAGCAACCTCGGTCTGTGCCAATTCCCACAAAGCGGTTTGCTGTTGCTGTTGTTTTTCCGTTAGCCGATCCGAGTTGTCGACTATATCGCGCCAATCTTCCTCCAGGCCGTACAGAACTGACGGAGAGAAAATACGAGTTCATGGAAAAAGGGAGAATTGACTAGAATTTTTCAGTTCGCGTCTGCACTGCATTATTTATATCGTCGAACGCCTATCGTGTGTAGTCTCGTTTTACACGGTGAGTTTGTTGCGAAAAATCTCGATATTTCTTTGAAGGTACGAGTAACGACAAATTGAAGAATAGAGTTCCAGGGTTGGCTCTCGGAGAGAGCTCTTTCCAATTTCCAATAGAAAATCTACGTTTAAATTTCGTTTTTCTTCGTGGATTATTCAAATCATTGTTTTCAATTGTACACACGTGTGTAGACACAATTCCAGACACCTTTCTACTACGATAAATCGCAGAGGGTAGCGAGTGAATTCATTGAAATAAATTCAGCATAAAGCGTGCGTAAAGTAATGGGGCAACTTTCCTCTAGATACTATAGTATAATTCAACAAGGGGGACGGAGATCCGTGTCCCATTATCGTTCGGGGCTCATTGTAAATTTTCCCGAAGGCTCGTGCACCGTATACGCGAGAAATACGTATACTACAGAGGGTATTATAATATGCATAAAGTATACGTATTTTCTGCCGAGTGTTGCGTATATAAATTCGTAGCTCTCCCTTTTCCAAAGTGTGGCTGTACTTTAAACCGAATATGGAGGATATTATCGAGCTCCCTCTTCTATTTCTCCGTCATCGTGCGAATATTGAAGAAGGTCTCGGTGGTTAAAGATTTACCCGCGTTCTTGTGCCGAAGCACGCGCGGATATACTATATAGGAGTTTACCATGAATACGATTTTGCTGTGTCGTATATGCCTATTCCACGTATATAGAACTAGCAAACACGTGACTACTGCCTTGAGGAATTGCGAAGTTATACAGGAAGCTCGTGCATACTGTTACATTTATGATACTATAACTATATGCGGTGTCTAGGAGGATGTAACAAGGGTTCGAGCTATAAACTTAAATCGACTTCTCGTTGCTGCCTAGACTGAATCTTTACGGTCCTTTTGTACACGATTCTGGTAACGGAAGAAATAAGCTAAGAGCAATCGATAGATTACTGTATTGTTTCAAAAGACACGTAAAAATAAAACATTCAAATTCAACAAATTCGACTGTTACTAAGTAGACATTGTATTGTACATTATTTATTTGCATATGGGTCAGAAATAATTCATCTAGTTGTCTTCGATATTACGAGTTGCCTCTGATTGTAATATTTCATTTTTTTTGCTTTGTGGATGAGTATCGAAAAAAAGGGCCATGAGGATGATTAAGTGAATTAATTATTATTTCATTACCTTCTTCGTTAGCCGCAAGGTCATAAGGCAATTGAATTTCCGGAAGACGCGGTACACCGTGCTTCGTGTAGCCGTTTAGCTGTTCGACGAGTAATTCCATCTTCGTGCCTTTGGTATTCGTGAAGAAACCACTCCAGCGCTGCTTGCTAGCCTTGAGTCCTGCAGCCCCAGCAGAGCTCTTGGCAGTAGTGAGCGCTGTAGCGGTTCCAATCTCCGAATCCACGCTAGAATCTTCGGTCGAGACGCTGAAGAAGCGACCGCTGCGACCGCGGTAGCTCTGTAATGCAAAACGAACAATAATTTATAACTAATTGTTACTAATTTTCTGTTGGAAAATTTTGATATACTTACTCCACTCGTCTTGCGCAAGGAAACATTCTGATTACTTTTCTGACTCGCCGAACGTGACGCAATTTTTTCGTCCTTAACTATAACAGTCAAGAGAAATATTTTTTGTTTATAATCATCATGTAATATTTAAAGAAATATTTTTGCGTTTGTTTTCAATTAAATATTACGCTTGGGGCACTATCGACAGTTTAATCGAAAGTTAACACAGTACTTAGGTACTTTCTCAGTTTATAAGTCTTTATCGCTCTTTCTAAGAGCTATTGGCGATTGGTCGTCTTTTTGCAGAGGCTGCGGAAAGTGTTAGTCTTGGGTCACAGTATTTTTGTTTTTTTTTTCTTTTTGTCAAAGAAAGTTTTTTCCTCCCGACCCCCTTAGAGAGCACAGGCGTCGCTTTACAGTTAATCCTCACGAGCAAGCAGTTATTTTACTTCTACTTTATTGGCGAGAAAAGTTTCCGGATTGCCAGTATTATCCATCGCAATCCCTTTACCGTCTTCCTGAGATCTCTCATTCGACGCAGTTAAGACTCCCGCCGTTTGTTTGTATACATGCCTGTAACTATACTTTTGAAACTGTACGGGGTATCTCGATCACACCGAAGACGATAAATAGTCTTCTTCTTCGCGAGGATTCGAAAGTAACACAAAATCTGAAATCTCTGAAGCCAGACTCGACTTTAACAGATTGTAATCACTCAGACGCTCTTTCTCTTTAGTTATTTTGTCGAATTTTGTTTCTTTTTTTTCATTCCTTTCTGCTGCTCCCTGCAGAGCAATCCAGCGAGTGGTAACGTTGGATGTTGGAGAGCTCTACGGGCTACTACCCTCCTAATAACGATAAACTGACCCTTACATTACTTATATATACCTTTTCTTTTTTTTATGCATTTCCCATCTCTTTCTATTTTCACTGCTATTTCTCAATCTTTCCGAACTCGTCGACTTTCTCGAGTATACAGATGTTTCGCACCTTTACAGTATTTTGTTAGTTCCGAGTAGTTTTATCTCAGCTATAAATGAATGATTCTACGAGATACTTGCGCGAAGTTTCAACACGATTCTTGGTTCACTTTTTCTTCAAGATCGTGCTTTCGCTGGAGAGGAAGAAAATAAAGTTTGAATTTTACAGAAGCCTAGAATCGTTCAACTTGATTATAGAAGATTAATTTCCCTTTTTCTAATAAAATATGTATCGAGTATATATTATGCTTATACATCTTAATAATTCGATTAATCGGAGAGGCTTTTGAGCAAAGTTTTTCAACCAATTCCGCTTTTCACTTTCCTTTCAATTTTATTTTTTGCAAGTATATATGAATCTTTTTTTTCAGAGGTTGAAGAAATCGATGAAATTTCAGTTCATTATCCGTCATACTTCTTATCAAACTTTATTTTCCGATAGAGATGTCAATCTCAATGTGATAAACTGATCATTATACAAGGGACGTTCCAGACATATCCGAGAATTCTGTTTTCGTTTGAGTTATTTCTCTTGCCACGTTTCTCGATTGATATATACATTGTAAAAATATATACCTACGTATGTTACATCAATAGAAACATTCTCTTGTATACACGCAGGCTGATTTAATTACTCGACTGCAATCAGCTAGTTCTCTCATTGCAACTCAGAGCGATAGAAGTTTAGAAATCATGTTCATATGCACATAAGTATATCTATATTGACCGACGTTGATTTTGCCGGAAATTCAATTTATCACCTTTCTCCCACCTCTCGCCATCGCGATGTGTTGCCTCTGATGTACTGATTATAGCTGGCTTAGATCTTTACGATAAATTATTTCCTCTTAATTCACTCCGATCTCATGTAACTCTATTTCGTAATATCAATTAATTCGTACTGTGAATCGATCAAAGTTGTCATGATATAAAATACGGAAAATTAAGTAAAATCGTAGTTCACAGAAACGAGAGTTACGGTGACTGGAAAACGATGAGATCCGCTTGTTCGCCACATTTACCCCACGTTCGTTCGTCCTCGAGGGTAATCGAATCCGCTCACTCTGAAATCTCGCTTGCGCCGCAAGCTTTTAATTAACGCGACAGCAGTGCACTGGCTTCGGTGTAATAATGAAAATTAATATGTCGTAGTGTTGCCGAGCTCTGCTAAATCTCGACATTTCCATATTATAAAGCGGTTGTGCGCACGCAAGTAGTTATCGCTGGATATACTTGGACCGCAGAATCATTATTGCAATTATTATTTTTTTCTACAAATTGCGTCATTCTGGCGTTGAAACTAATATTTTGTATCGAAAACAGTTTTTCACGCTCACGTTCTGGTTACATAATTCTGT
The DNA here is from genome assembly GCA_018906895.1 of Odontocolon sp. PSUC_FEM 10030002. Lineage (NCBI taxonomy): Eukaryota > Metazoa > Arthropoda > Insecta > Hymenoptera > Ichneumonidae > Odontocolon > Odontocolon sp. PSUC_FEM 10030002. The sequence goes on from JABMBT010048539.1 coordinate 10,383, forward strand.
AAACATCAAGGATCGCCGAGCAATGTGTATGTAGGTAAAAATCGGTGGTTCGTGTCGATGCATCGATGACGTTGTTGGAATAGGACAAAAGGGTTATCAGAGAAGCCAGAGATTCATAGAATTGTACAAACGGAAGTGAGAAAACGGAGTACGAAACAGGAGATGTAACGTGGAGTAAAGGAATACGTAGAAATTTTTAGTCGGATGGTTTCTGTCTCCGAGTCCTCACCTGGGAAATCAAGACTGGAAATTCAACATTTGGTTAATTACTTTTGCACCATCCGTTGCACTGCTTGCGGGTGAAAAGTTATAGCGGTTGGAACTTTGGTAGAATAAAAGGGTACTTATAGAGTAGATATAGCTTATATATAAGCGTTATCGTTGGCTATTTATGACTTATTGTACACGATTCATTATAGAGATTATTCATGATCGGTGCGAGTCTCACAATTCTATTGTGAGACTCTTTCTATTGTAAGATAAAAATTTTATACTATTATAACATTGTACTTTGACATTTGCGAATTTTAAGCAATAATCAGATTCGTCCATTGAAAAAGTCCAATTGTTTGTATTCTCGACTTGTCTTGGCCACCAACTCGTCATTGGCGAGGACGCCACAAAATATAGCGATGAAGTATGTCCTCGATTCCGAAACGAGATTCGGAAGTATTAGCTTCGCTTCATCCGCACCCACCGATATCCACTTCTAATCCGCGACTATCAGCATTATCGACGTGACGTTGATGAGAATCAAGTCAAGAAGAAGATATCCCCCAACCAACGGTTATAACTTTTTATTATTTTAATAGAGATCTTTTTTTCTCCTTTACTTTAGCAATATCGCGAGGTATTCGAGTTTAATCCAAGAATCTCTGGGAGAGGTCGATGACGGGGAAACCTTTGGAGAGAAACTTTTTAATAGACTCCTGAGGATTTAATTTAGATTTGAAGTATATACGAGATTGAAGGATTTATCGATGAGAAGCAATATTGGGTGGAGTGAAATCCACGAACTCAGAATTTGCCGATCCCGTGGCACGGCAGGAACAGAATTGCGTTGACAAAGATATAGATGTTTGTGGCTATCCAAGCATTGGGATTCGTAAGCTAGCTTTGCCCGACAAACTTCGCCCGCAGCTCTGGGTTGAATAATTAAATCCGTCAATTAAATCGCCCGGGAGTTCCTTGAAACTCGATGAACCTGGTTGGTTGGATGATCTACGCGTAATGAAGCGCGCAATAATGAAGCCCAATGCTGAATGTGAGAATATAGGATACAATACGAGGATGAAACAAAATACTGATGTTACATAAGGCGTTCTCGTAAACAGATATAACTTTATTATTGGAACTTCGGGTTTTAATCACGATAATAAGGCATCCTGCCGAATATCCAAAATCCATCAGCACAGTGTTCTAATTGGCTGGTGATATACTATGATAATTGCCTATAGATTCCGCAATAATCGCCGATTTAACTCGGAAGCTTTCTTTATCGATTAACGCGATGCACCGAAATCATAACAACCGATGTGTGTCATGTGTTTTGGACGTAATGGATTAAGAAGAGATGTGAGAGGAGGTACTTTGACAACGGATTGATTGATCCCCGAATGGCATAATAATGGTTTATTCGATACGAACTGGACGTAATGATAACACAGTTTCAACTTCCATTAGCGTTTACTTTGATAGCAGATACGCAGCTGAATATTTAATTGATTTTACGGATACACTGAGATTACCCAATGGATCCAATGGTTCGGTTCGCAATGTAATTACAAATTTAATTCGATGTAAATTAACAGTAAACGTATTCAACGCCGATTATGATTTATGCAGCCGCTTTAACTTACCGGTAACGCGCAGGTGTTTTCCACCTAGGCATGAGGTTTCGGTGGTGAGAATTGGCAGAGGTGTGGAAAAAGCGTCAAGTAATACGTCCACCCGACCTAGATCGACGCCTCGACGTTCACAGGCACCGCTGAGTGCTTCACTGTAACGAAAAAGACAAGAAAGGATTGAAAAAATGGAGAAAAAAAATG
>JABMBT010048649.1:0-12490 GCA_018906895.1 Odontocolon sp. PSUC_FEM 10030002
TTCATAGAATGCGGAGGTAAAATGCATCTGAGAGAAGACGAATTCGAACGAGCGCACACCGATTTTTTCGAAGCCTTCAAGAATTACGATGAATCGGGATCACCGAGGCGGACGACGTGTCTGAAGTATCTCGTCTTAGCTAATATGTGAGTGAAAGTTTTGTTTTTTATCTTTTGTTTTTAATCTATTAGTGCGGATAACTCGGATTACTTGATTGCAGGTTGATGAAATCGGGCATTAATCCATTCGACTCGCAAGAAGCGAAACCATACAAAAACGATCCGGAAATATTAGCAATGACTAACTTAGTCGTCAGTTACCAGAACAACGACATTAATCAGTTTGAGCTGATATTGAAACAGAACCGAAACAATATAATGGACGATCCTTTCATCAGAGAGCATATCGAGGATCTGCTGCGCAATATACGAACTCAGGTAAAAATTTCACTTTTATTTCATTAAGATTTTGCTGGAATAATGAGTTTTTGAAAAAAAAAAAAAATTGTATTTTTCAGGTTCTCATTAAACTCATCAAGCCTTACACGAGAATTCACATACCTTTCATAAGTAAAGAGTTGAATATCGATGCGTCGGAAGTCGAGAGTCTTTTGGTTTCCTGCATCTTGGACAGTACCATCCGCGGTCGCATAGATCAAGTACGTAACAAATTTTATTAATTCATATCAATGAAACTTGGTAGAAAAAGAAAATATTTCCAAACAGAGCAGATCAATTTGTGTATATGAATTTAGGTAAATCAGGTTCTCGAATTGGATAAGAAATCCGTTTGCGCCGCCCGTTACAATGCCCTAGACAAATGGACAAGTCAATTGCAAACGTTGCATCTATCGGTAGTGAACAAAATGTCGTAAGCAATACGAAATCTTAATGCAAATAAAACCGAACTAATATTACTGTGTATAGTATGTTATAAATGCCCGATTGTCACCAAACATGTGAAATAATAAAATCCAGTGTGATATTTTATAGGTAAAAAAAAAAATGCGAATCAGCCGATTGTTCAACCTCCCCTGACTGAAAATAGTTGAATTTTCTTACGAGACTCTAAAAAATAATTATGTAACGGCGTGTTTAATCTTTTTACGTATCAAAGACGCACGGTGATTGTTATCGTTTGGTATACAGAAAATTACACAAGCCAAAGCAAACAGTCGGCGTAAACCGCTTGAAAGTCCGAGTACACGCTGACGCCGGATTGTGGTGTGGATTTCTTCAATTTAGTCATGAAAATCTTTGACGGTCAAAGTAAACGAAATCCCCGAGCTCTGCACATATACAGTGCATGCATACAGCAGGTCCCTATCTAATTGATATACAAACGCCGGCTTTGCTGTATATAGGCAAAGCTATGTTTATTATTCGGGATTTCGTACAGAGACTTTAGTAAGCCGGTCAACTTCATGGAAAGTTGTACTGCACACAAACCTAGATTTCTATATAGTCGCACGGTCTTATCTACTTGTAGGATTTGCCGGCGTGAATACGGACTGACACTACTTTGTCCGTGATGTTAGTGGGTTTCTCTACTTGTCGCTGCTGCTGTTCAGCTAGTCTCGTGCATTCCCTTCGTTCTCCACCCTTCACCTACACCACTGAAAGGAGAACCCGAGCGAGATAGAGTCGTTTGTAACTGTGTTTCAAGCATTGTTATTCAGACCGAGTTCGCGCCTATGTAAATGTTGGTTAACCTACATAGAAAGGATACGACCGAGAGAGATGCGAGTGTCTTGGTCCAGAGTCGGTGCTGCCTACATACGCGCCCCAGATCCGGCCTTTTACATTTCACAGAAATATAATCCTGGATTAAGTCATAAATATAGTAATTGGGGGTATATTTATTCGATTTTACTACTATTCGATACATTTTCATAGGATATTGTCCGCTGATTACGAATAAAATATTCTTTTTATCGATATCTCCAGGAATGCATGCTAAAAGTGTAAAAATTGCCAGAAAAATCAGTTTATCCAACTTTTATCCAGTTCTGAAAAAAAAAAAAAAAAAAAAAACCACCTTGAAATGAAGGCATCTAGAAAGGCATTAATTGTCTCTTACTGTATACACATATATCTACGTGTTTTGTGTTCGATCACCGATAAACGAAACTTTTCTCTCTGATAGTGACGTAGTTCAAGTGATAAAACTCTTACTGGGCTGCTTCATTGATGACATCGTCTTTCTGCTTTCGATCATCCCGTACTCGACTTTTAGCTCTTGTGCACGTACGTATTTGTACAGTATAGATAGATACACTATATACACTATACGTACTTTCTTTTGACAATTCTCGACCTTTCTTTTCGTACTTCGAGTGCACGGTTTTTGAGGCTGAACGTAAACTGCTCGATAAACAGTGTCTTTTCTCTCTTATCTCTTATCTTCTTCATTTCCTCCGGTAAAACTGTTTTTAAACTTTTGGATGTCAGATGCAGAAAAATAGATAATCAACGAATTTACTGTGCGCGAGAACGGAGCAATTACTTACTATACTTTAAGGGAGGCTCGCGGTGCTATAAATATTTATTTCCCTGTAATCAGAAGAATCTTGCGGGATTGTAGCTATTAGCGACTATGAAATTAATTGACTTCGATTTGTCAACACGGGGAAGCTATCGAATCCAATGAAAGGAGAGGAGGGTGGGAACATCTGCGGGGATGAAATTGGGGGTGCAAACGTGTCGTGCAATTGGCCTAATCGCGATATATACGCGGCAATAAGCGTTCTTTTCATCCTCCACGAGTTGCCGGATTGCTCGGAGAAATATAACATCTTTTACGAGTTTCGAGGGGTCCGGCGAGATAGAGGAGAATATATACCAAACGTTGGGACGGTTCGGTGGAATGACGGAACGTTCGTTGGGGTAGGAAAAGCACAAGCAGCAACCAGGAGAAAGGAGCCTCGCAATGGCACGCGGAAACGCTGGTAAGGACGTCGAGCTTAAGTGAGTTACGCGACGCTTTCTTCTTCTCCTTTCTTTTCTCTTTATTTCTTTGTTTCTTAGCCGCCTCTTATTTACTGTTATTTCTAGTACCGGCATTTTCGCGACTCGTGGTCCCGTCGAGGATCGCTATTGCGAAACGTACAAACGTTAACTCCATACCCCGACGAGACCTACGCGGCTTCCGTTGGTAACTCGAGCAACACACAATAGTAGAAATAGCACTAGTTCGTCTCCCTTTATACTCTCGTGGATTTAACGCTCGGGGGGGAAAAAAAGTACCGAGAAAACGAGCTCAAGAAACTATATGGACATTACCTGGCTCTCTTGTCTCTTCTTTCAACCTTTTCGGACCCTTAGAAGGGAGGCTAAAAATATAAAAGCTGAATTTATAGATAGGTTTATAGGAAAAAAATTACAGATAGGATAATAAATTTATTAATTAGTTTTAGATATAGTAACTTGACGATTAAATATGACAAGTTAATTAAAGATCAGCAATCCTGAATATGATGTTAGTTTCTCAGCATCTTCTTTATCCCCATAGAGAGAAAAAACACCTTTTAGTGCAGTTCAGTATGGTGTATCCGCGTCTCTTCTTAGGAGAGTCGCTCAGATGAAAGCATCGAGATCGTGCGAAGTAAGTTGATGGTCGGATGCTGGCAAACGATTTTTCACGTATTGTTCCCTCGCTATTCGTCGGTTCATTCGACCGAGACGCGGTTATATGTTGCTGTGATCCATCCCGGTGTCTGAGCACAAGAATGCGAGACGTGTCAGGGGAAGAGGAGAATTGTTCTTTCTGTATACTATACTTACAGTAAACTAAAGTGTGGAGCTGTTGGGTGGAGAATGAACTACCCGTCGTGGACCAAGCACCGCGCGAGAACTAAAGCACATCAGTCAGTTTTTAGCAGCGACACCATATATCATAAATGCGAGTGAAACGTTACGAAGGGACGTTCGCCAGCTGGACCATCTATCTTGCACGGCTTAACTCCGGACACCCTACGATGGTTCATATATATATTTACAGAGAGAGACGAAGCGAGAGTGTGCCGGACCCAATAAGGATGTGCTCCCCTGTCGAGCGTCATACGATTCCACTTGTTTTCTGAACAACGATATATCGAGACTTTTCTGCGCGTTTTTCTTATCCCAATGCTATACATAGTGTATCTGTATTTACAATTATGAATAAAGTACGCACAGATACTTTATTTTATCTCTTTGATGTTATCCAAAAATTCTTGCTCTAATAGAATCATACGGTTACACCGAAATGTATATTTCTGAGGTTTTTTTTTTACGTTTAGTGAAAAAGAAAGGATATTCGTTACATGCTGGTGTATTTACGGGTGGATAAAGAGCAAGAGAAACGAACGTAATGTAGCCAACGAAAATTAAGCTATTTCAGCAGCCTCCAGCGACAAGAATGGGGCAAAGGGGCGGACGCAGGGGGAGAGGGTTGAAGGAGACTTTTGGTTGGGATATAACTATAAGCGACGCGATATAATAATGGACCCAGAGGGGTAGTAGTTAAATCCTCGTGAATATAGCACGGGGCATTTACATTTTATTACATATATTTGTCGAGTTCTCGCTGGCCGACCCTCGTCCGCCTAGCGTCGACGTATCCTCGTCGTCGTCGCTTTACGAATAAGTGTGAGAAAGTGACAAAAATATAGATATAGAACACACAAGCCCCGACATTCTCGCGTTTTCCCACACAAATATTTTTTTTTCTTCTTTTCTCGCACACGAGCTATTGTCTCGACAGTTTTGTATTATCCAACGTGATGTATGTGCCCTGAGAAATACGGGATGCGAAAATTTGGATAATCCCTGCTGAACGTGAGGTCTCATTTTATATTTTAAGGGCGCGGGTTAAGGCGTTTTGTTTTACAGCGAAAAGATATCTCGCAAATGGTACACTGTATATTTGCGAGAGGCGGTGCACTGTACGATGGGATATACGACTAAGAACGAAAAAACATGAAAAATCGATGTTTTTTAGATTGTTAAAGCGATCGAGGGAGAATCAAGGGAGCCGAATTTACATAGAGAGCACTTGTAGCGAGATTAGACTGTACTAAGGATTTTTGTGATTGCAAAATATTCTTTGAGCTTAATTATTGCGATGAGTTCGAACTTACGATGAAATTTTTGTTAAGTTTGTAACTATCAAGACCCAAATGACGATTCTTCGAATGATGATTGATCTTGAACATGCGGCGATGGAATATAAAAATTTCCAACATTCGATCGAGTTAACCGGCCATTCAATGTTAGGTTTATCGCGGGGTTTCCAAACGGCGAATGTAGGAATCGAGTCAGTCTCATCAAAAAATAGAGACTATTCACTCGGCGAAGTGCTCGAGGCTCGAACAATCGAAGTAGAAACTACTATGTGTTCTCGATCGGACGATTCTATCGAGTGAGCTTGAACGATTTCGATGAGATTTAATTCGTGGCGTTTGAATAAACGTCCGACGAACGCGGTCAGATCGAAGGGAAAAGAGAAGACTCAATTAAGCGTGCTGCTATGGCGAACGAGTCTCGAAGGTAAATATCGGTTCTGCTGAGCGAATACGACAATCGAGAGAGGCGAGGGTCGATTGAATTTAGATTCTGGTATCGCAGACTATGTACGGATAGAAATTGGGACCCGACTGAGAATCGTCGTACATATTCGACGAGAACTCGAACCAACTGACCAACCAGCCAGCCGCACCGTTCACGATTATTCGATCGATCCTTTTGGAAAAGATAAACCGTGTGGGTGCACACTCTGGGAATACGTACGTGATTCCAACGAGGTTTACTCTGATGGAGAATGTACACTCGGAGATTATTACCAAATTACACAGGATTATTCGGGTTGTTTGAGTGAACAAGGATGGGAAACCGTAGAATCCAGCAGCGGTTTTGCAGATTGGCACCTGCGACCAAGTGGACGTTCGTATACGATACAGGCATATCGGTTATCCTGCTGTTTAGAGACAAAAAAATAACAGTTTTTGACTATCATCGAATTATAATTTGATTATTTCATTCGAAAAAATATGCTCTATGAAGATGTGTTTAGTGTCATCCTGTTTTGATTATTTTACTTTGGTAGAAAATACATACGATTTTACAAAGGTTTGTCGATAAAATTAGTCGAGTCCTCTTTTACAAAGTCTGCTGCACTCTCCGGCGTCTTCTCTCTGGCGTGTGACCTCGAGAGGAAGAGACCGGAGGTTGGACGAAAAGGTAGCAACTGCAGGATAGGTAAGCTGTAGGTAGAAGCAAGAGTAGAGGCTATAAAGAACGGTTGAAAGTTTCAAAAGGGTGTTTCCCCGAGTCTCTCGAGAGACTTGTGGGCTACAGTCCGGGATCACTGTCCAGCGTGAATCTCGTATTTCACAGAACCAACCGAAGAGGGTGAATGCTGGAATCGAAGGTAGCCTCGCCGTACCCAGAGATACCTGTTCCGTAGTTCGAATATATCCAACGATTCTATCGTTTTTCCCGCTTGGCTCGAAAAGTAAGAGAAAAGTGGTCGACGAACCTAACGTCACGTCCAACCACGACAACAGATGGATCGAACCAACATCAATATTTTGGTACGTTACCAATTATTTATTACATCGAAGACGAAAGTTTCTCTTGAAACTCGAAATGTGCAGCTGCACTTTTACATACATATTGTACGAAATTCACGACAGTAACAAGCTCTCGAATTTCACGTTGCAAAAATATACCACGAAGAGTTCAGATCGCAGGTGATTCGAAATAGCGATAACGCGTTAGAATTCGATCTTCGATACCGCATCAAACTTGGAGTACAGAATAACTATTCATTCATCTATCTGTATGTATGGTAGAGTTGCTCTTCTGTAACTTTTAAAGTAACACATACAAGTTGCGGAAAACGAACATGACTGGCATTCATGTATACCAAGCTCTTCTCTATATATAAAACTCTGCGCACGATGTACATTCTCTCTCCTCCGAGTCCTCACCACTGGAGCTGCTTAATATTGCAACGTAATATTCGCCAGTGGCAGCAGGGCGCACTCGTATAGAACAGTGGATATATCCTCGCACACTCAAATCACACACACTCGTACTTGCGGTTTCAGTCTACTCGTTTTTCCACCCCCGGCACAAAATTTCCAAGATTTATGCTACTGTGCGGATCGGAAAAAAAAATAGAAAAAAAAAGATTCTTCATAAAAATGCAAATTTTTCTCCGGAGAATGTACTTTAGTCCTTATTATTGCTTTAATTGTTAATTGTTGCTACACGCAGAATCGCGATCGTGTACGCCTATCCGCTATCTTGCTGTTGGTTCCTCGCATTATATTCCTAAATTTTTTCTTCCTCTTTCTTGCCTTCCTCTCTCCTCCTTTTAGGGGTTACCCCATCCCTCTGGTACAGTCCCGGAGAGTTTGTGGCGAGTGGTTAATTGGCTAGTGGTCTGTCGGGGGTTGTTCGGTGGAGCTTGGACGTGTTAGTCCTGAGTAATGCGACAGTGAGGCTGCGATGGTGAGAGAGAATCTGCGAGAATGAATGAGAGAGAGAGAGAGTGTAACAGAGCCGCACGGGTTTAGGATTGGAAAAGGGATGTGTGGGGAGGGAGATGAGGAAACGGCAGTGATGGTCGTACAGTTGGTGGGAGCTAGAGGCAAACGCGTTTCATTTCGGTTGGTTCTCTCCAAGTACAGGCGAAATATATGTTGGGTTGTATGTTATAGGGTTGCGAGGGGGTCAAGGAGGAAAGGAAGAGCAAAAGCAGAGAGTAAGAGTGGAAAGACTCGCCGAGGAGGAACCTCTCGGACCCCAGGAGCCATACTTATTGAATATTAAACGAGTACGGAGCACCCTCGAGTACAAATGAAGTAGAGGGTCGCCGTGCAGTGGCGGCTATAGTACCTCCTTTGCTCTTTCCGACGTCCACCATCTCTGCTTCGTTCTTCTTATAAATATATATATACATATATATGTATGTGTAACATACATTTATACAGTTTCTCACTACTGCGTAATTCTTACTGTTCCTCCTGTTATCAATGAAATATGGAAACCTATTGTAGAATCGTCGCTATACTTCACGGTCGTCGGTTTGATTTAATTAACAGCTTATAGAGGAATTCCAATGTAACTGAATATGTAGTCGAGCTGCGTTTGGCCAATCTCCGTTGTACTGAACCGGACTCATCTCTTCCTCTTGTGTCTAAGTGAGCTGGCCGGTGAATCAACGTGGCTTTTGGCACCCTCCGATGAATGGAAAGATAGCGACGGTAGATAAGCTTGTACCTCGTACCGGAGGTTGCTTTGGTTCCTGAGGGGTCGTTCGCTCGCTCTGCATCGTCCGAAGAGACACACAACCCGTTAACAATGTGCGAACTAGATTTTGATCTACGTGCTCTCTATATTGGACGTTGCTTCGAGTTTCTCACTCTCGCTCATTGCGAGATTATAGAGTCAAAGGGAAACCTGGATATCTACCATCAGAAATTTCTGTACGGCACGAGGACTCACTGGTACAGCAGGTGAATCCTGAAGGACGACAGAACGGTAGTTGACAATATCGTCCTAAACAATTCGCATATTGCAACTGTCAGAAATTTGAATAGTCAAACCGTCTCATTCGTCTAAATCTAAACATTTCTGTGGTTCACTATACAAAAGTGAATCATATTTTCCTGTAAACTATACGAGATGCATAAAAGACGTTGTACAGAAGTTTGATATTTGACATTTATATCGAATTCCCTTTATCAGCTCAGACCGATCATCACTTGGTCTGTGTAGGAGAGAGAGAGAGAGAGAGAGACCTACGTTGGTACCGAACGGTAGAAATCGCAAAAAAGAAGGAATAAAATAAAATAAAAAAAAGGGAGAGTAAAATCGATCGGTTGAACCGGGTTGGGCGAAAAGGGGCTCGATCCTCGTCGTAGTTGGCATCATCGCCGTTCGTCTTGGGACAGACCAAACAGACTCGCTCTTCTTTCTCGTCGCTATGTCTCTCACTTTATTTTGTTTTCTCTCTCCCTCTCTCTGTTTCGCTTACTCATTCACTCGTTCTTTCGCCTTTCGCTGTCGTCTTCTTTTTCAGAAACGCGTGAAGGTACGAGAAGACGAGGGGAAGACCTGCCATACTATATGTATGTCACGTCTGGGTTCTGGATTACATTTATACCCCCACCCACCCTGCCATGTCGGGGTGAACCCAGGGGGCCAATGCGCCAATACGTGCCTATAATCTTCCAGCTACCTCTCGCTCGTTCTCTTTCACTCGGCTACTCGGTATCCTTGCTATGCCGTTCTCGTTCCTCGTCCACCCGCAACCGCCCACTCAACCGTGTTCACCCAACGGTTGGTGTTCGGAGACGCCTTGACCGAGGTGTAACGGCAACCGTTTCGCACCAAGCGCAGGCACATGGGCATCACATCGTCCCACTTTCCCCTGGAGATCTTATCCATGTGTGTGGAAATTCCGTTTTTAAAATCGAAAATACTGAAATTTTTCGTGTTATTTCCATTTTCATCACATAATCGTTTAGATTTCAAGGAAATCGCTGTTTTTCATGTCGAAAACAAAAAAAAAAAAATCTTTAGTCTTTGCCAAAATGTTTTTTCATCCATCCAATCCATGGGGTGACTAACTTGTCACGGAATGCCTTGTATACTATATAGAAGAATTTACCGGTATTGGATAGTGGAATACAGAGTATATCGTGGAGTACGCGTTCTCGTGCTATACCTGCCAAGAGTCGGGACCCGATGCAGTAGATCTCCGATCGCTATACTGGTAGCTAACGTTCGATCTGGTGCACCTCGTCCATCGTCTCGCCTCACCAGTCACTCTAGCACTCCTCCGGGACACTTTATTCCTGAACGATGTCTCGTTCATGACTGGAAAGTCTTTAACGTCCATTTCCAGCATCGCGCACACACACACCCACACTCATGTTATCGTAGCGCAATATATTACTTTTATATTACTAAAAAATAAACTATGGATAAGCCCATTGAGAATTACTCGAAAGTAAAGGGAACGGAAATTTGTAATTATTTTAATACTGATTAATCCCACAAAGCAGAATGGCCATTTCAACATAATTTATAACTACTGCTTTACGCAATTCGTATGCAATTCGTTACCAGTGCCCTCGGGCCCTAAACCCAGATCTTTTTCAGGTATACCTCGTAAAGCGTTCTTTGTGCCCCAGAGAGAATCATCATTGCCTTTTATTTTTTAACAGTCCCGTTACTCTTTTGGTGCGTTACTGATGCGCAGACTCGGTGTTTTTTTTTTAACCATCTGTGAAACTCCCACGTTTTCGCACTATAGCTCCGGTGCCAGCTAGACCGACGATAAGCTGATAATTGAGCTCTTGAATAATTCCCAGTAGCAGCATCAGGAGCCACTATGCCACTTGATTCGCAGTAGGCTTATCAAAGCTCTTGATAAAATACTCTCACATCGTTTTCCCCTCTTTTTCAATTCTATTTACCTATAGTCGTCGTTATAATGAAACAAAAAAATCCATTGATCCGAATTAACTTAAATCACCATAATCTCATTGTAATTCTCAATATTTTCTATTAACACGTAATTGGGCCGATTTCATCGAGGTACCCTGTGATTTATAGTAGTAAGCCGACCGCGAATTGTACGTTTGGCCGTTCTTTCGTCGGTATAGATTGGTTAATTTTGCTACACGATCCTCGTACGAAGTTTCGGGATTCGAGGTCCCAGAATCCCCGACGTAATTAGCTACACAATAGGAAACAGCTGGCGGCTATCGGGATGACTGGCTCTCCTCTGCGTTCGACGTTGTTATACCTACACCCAATATTCTACGATAGACAATTACTGTCCTGTAGAGAGCATCTTTAGAAATTCAACACCAATGATTGCGTTTAAGCTCATAAATCTGCATCGATGTCGAAAAATCTTTAGTTACCCCTAAACAAAAAAAAACTTCTAAAACAAAAATCATTAACCTACCACAAATTTATTATCAGACCCGCGTGTTGTCGCGCGCGACTTACGGAAGTAAAACTTGCAGAGTCTGAAAGTTAATTAATAACATATGTTACATCGGAATATAGCTTGTATCATTCACTGGCTTTACGACCATGTTACTATTAGAAATAGGGGATGAACTTCCCCATCCCCTCCCATGACTCCGCTCTTTAAAAGTGCATAAGGATAGTTGTGGCAGAAAGAGGAGTCAGGGATGTAAACGAGTTTAGGTACTAAGTGGTCTGTTATATGAAAGCATCGGGTATACCAGGGACCAGCCAAGTAGTTTCAACGTGTAGTTCCTGGTAGAAGTAGTTACCGAGATCGGTTTATGCGAGCGCAAGGGTTTCATGAAAGCAAACGGGGTGCAAGGCTGTCTTGTGTTTGAGGTCGGCGTAACCGAGCGTATAGTTAGCGGTACTCGAAATTGGTGGCTCTCCTTCGCTCCTCAACGTAATTCTCACCGGCTAATGTTTGGTTCACTATACGGAGGGATGTACGCAACGTTGTACGTATATATATATATATAGATCTACACCCTTGAAAATCGCCCACGTACACGTGCCAATAACTGTATGTGCTGAAACGTTGGTATCTGTGTACAGGTAGGAAGTGCAGTTACGTGTGATGCTGAGGTGTAGGGGTTGGTGTGGCACGCGGTCTAAACTAGCCTTGGCGCAACTACCACTAACCCGCCTAACTCTCCGGTATATATATCGTGGAGTCTACTGATGCTGGTAACAAGGCTCATAGCGGCAGCTAAGCTCTGCATCAAAGAGAATTCCCACCTTGTGACACGCGGTTGATAGCCAGGCTCTGTCCACTTCTGGTGTATCGCTCTGTCTCCTCTATGGTTACTGTCGCGGTCTTGCAGAGAGCTACTATATGTATTCATGCATCTGTCCATATGTGTCAGGTACTACCCTGTAGGTTGTGTGGGAAGAGGCAACCTACTAAGGCGACTGTAGTATCAACGGTTGTACACTCTGCACAAGTGTGTGTGTTGGTACAGTTAAAGTATCATTGCATTGTATGTGCTTGATTTGCCTATACCGTCTCCCTTTACGAACAGTCCACCTTTCGATAGTGATACAAGCCTGACCCAAAGGTAGAACGCTCGCAAACACCTTTTGATGATCACTCAAGTCGGTAAACAGTTGAGGGGATTATATTCGCACCGGAAATATACATCGGCAGTTAGAAGCTAAATAGTTTGTTGTGCGTATATAAATAAGTGCCTATATCCGAGAAAATGGATCAAGAGTCGTTCTTAGATGGCTCTGATGCATTTTTTACATAATCGAAGTGTTGTCGTTGATGAATGCTTGATCTTTGCCCACTTTTCATTTTTTGTTCTGTCTTTTTTTAAAGCTTCTTAACTAAACACACAAGCAGCTTGTAAAAAAAAGAATTGTTTGCACAGATCATAGGCATACAAACTACTTTTTGAGTGATATACAACATTAAAGAGGGAATCCCCGGGAAATGTATAACTTTCATGGAC
>JABMBT010048759.1:0-12477 GCA_018906895.1 Odontocolon sp. PSUC_FEM 10030002
ATTAAAAAGTAAATCATTTTTTTGCCACAAAATTTCAACCATTTGCTTCCAACTCCTGTCAACTACTCGAAAACGTTTTCCGACGTTTCTCCCTTTCCCTATTGAGTATTTCCAACCTTTTGCGAAGCAAAACACGAACGGATCGAGAAAAAATCAAAAAGTCGATGCGTTCTTATGGAAAAGGGGCTGGCGAGATGAAATCTGCTGAGAATACAAATGAGCTGGGAAATCAAGGACTCGGTCGACAGTTCAAAAAATAGTGAATAAGAGAGACAACAGATATTGATGCTACATCCGCAGCAGGGAGCGAGAAAACGATTCAGCGGTTAATTATGAAGTTGACGAGAATGGGGGATGCGGATGATGTTGTGGCTGACGGTGCTGCGGGTGGCGAGGTGATGGCTCTTGCGGTTTCAGTTTGACTTTTTGAGGGATTACCCATGGAGACCCCCCCAGCAGAACCGCAGAATTATTTCGATCGATCACGGTGGTGGGTGAAAGTGACGGAAAAATGGGAAGGGGAGGTAGGAGGTTAGAAAAGCCAAGGGAACCGAACCACTCGAGGGTGAGTGAAATCCGAGTGGACGAACGAAGGGCGAAGAGGGCGAAGAGCTGTGCATGCTTCAACGGCGTTCGGTTATCATTTCATTATTTCCGTTAATTCAATATCTAGTACCATGCCGGGGGGTGGGAGCCCCTGTGGACTACATCACCCTGTGAGCACATTTCTCTCTGAGCGCTTATCCGCGCTTCTCTCTTGGGATATAACCGTGAAGGAAAGAAAGAGCGAAAGAATGAGAGAATAAAAAAAATAGAGGGAGAAAATGCCGAGGGCAACGAGGGACATTGTTGGGCGTGGTGATATCGTTGCTGCTATACGAAAGCTCTGCTGCCTGGGAGATAGAGATCTGACTTGTTAATTTTTTCCAAGCTTCGCGCATAAATTTAAATCGTTGCCTGGCGAGAAGGTTCTCTTAATTGATTCGCGAGCGTGTTATATTCTCGTTTTTTTTTCACTTCATCTTTCTTGTGGTATGTTTTGCAAGAAAATGTTCTCTTCACTAGCGCTGAATTTAATTTGTTTTTATGTAGACAGGATTAACGAATGCCTTCACTTTATCGTTCACAATTTTAACTTTTGATAATTTTTTGTAAAAAAAATGTTTAACCACCGCTGCTTTTAGCGAGGTATCGTCCCAACGCACAGACGAGGTAGCTGAAACTCAACTACTTTGGCTACTCATATAAGCTTGTTCACCTACCGCAAATTCACATGCGGGCAGGAATGGCCTGCCCAGCATCCTGCGACTACGAGAAGAACTCTCGAATCTCGAGAGGCTGCAGACTGCCGCTAGAGACGTCGGACCAAGCCTAATTAGCCGTCGGATCCTCCCCTCCTCTTCACTTTCAGGGACAGTGAAAGAGTCTGAGGGCATGAAGAAGAAGAGAATTGAAGAAGCAGGATGGAAAGTAAGAACGGAATCAGAGAACAAAAAGAAAGGACAACGATGCCATGTTTCTACTCGTGCTGGGGGGTAAAAATAAAAACTTTAGTCCAACTCTCGCCATTGGAGCTTGAGCGCATCCCCCGGACTCTATCTTCTTGCGTTCTAGCAAGACTTCTCTTCACCAAACCCTCTTCTCTTTCCCCCGGCTCTTCTCTTCTTTTCCCTCGACCTTACAGTTTCGAACTGTCTTGGAAGATAACGAAGTCGGAAATAAAATTCCGGTGCAGCTATAGCATTGTCTCGAAACCCCCTTTCCACCACCCCATTCTATGACGAATAGCAAGATTAAGAAAAAAAAACAACCTACAAATTCGAATGATGTCCACAAATTCATAATACAAAGAATTTAAAGCAGGAGTAATAGCTCAGAACATTTTTTTTCCTTAAGGATATGTTAAACTGATCTAAAGCAAACATATGTTTGACTGTCCTTATTTTCTTTGCTCTTTATTTAACTGACCAGCAAAACCGATATTGACGACAAACTATAGTAGAAACAGAATAGAGATCGATCGAGAAAGTTGTCGAGTGTATATATTGTATTCGCGAGAGGGAGGAAAACACGAGGCAAGCGTAGAAGAATATCTATATGGACTTTGAAAGTAACTACCCGTTTGAGATATGTTATATTTCAGGATACAACTGCAAACCTGGTAATAAAGACAAACTGGTCAGTTACTCCATTTATTGAATGGTGACCAAAGAGATCCAAACTTGTTACTTATACTACCAAGAAAGACAAACAAAACAAATACATAATTATTTGTATGTCACTAATGCGAACGGTAACTGTGCTCCAATTTCAATAAAATACAGTCAATGACTAGTTTCTGGCATTCCTGTATCCTTTTCTTTCCAATGTGTTTTGTAGACCAGTCTCTATAAAGTGGCCAGTAACTGCCTCACTTATCCTATGTAATATATAGCAGTAGTAGTGGTGGTGGTTCTTGCTGTTTACTGTCGGGACTGTCAGGACTGTCGAGAGTTGTACGGGACCGACTACGCTCAGGTCTCGCGAGAGGTCTAAGGGGGTTGCGTCAGGAGAATCGAGGGTCGAGAGAGAACTGGCAGTGAGTTGCGCGCGAGCGGGGTGTAAGTGCTGTTTCATGTACGCTTTTCCCTCCCTCTTCCCTTTCGCCCCAAACCCTGCGCGATGAGTCGCATCCCCCAGCGACCCTCTGTCTTTCTCTGGTTCGCTCTAACCGGGCCCTTCTACTGAGGATGGTAAAACAAGCCCACGCACGCTGTAGCACCACTTGCACTCCCACAGACTATCATATACATGAGAATGCGCGTGTACACCGATCTCGTACAATGGTACAGTCTGTTTGCCAAAAGAGTCTGCCTCGGTTTATAGGAAAAGCGAGGGGTTGTCGAGACGCAGACAGAAACACGACCATAATAATAATGACGATAGTTATGTACTCCCAAATCGATCGTTTGAGGAAGAAAATATCGGGGTAGCATAGAAAATCGTCATGATTTGCTGCTACCAAATTTCTATGAGGTGAGGAATAATCGGGAGAGCATAGAAAAGGATTCAATGACATTCCTGAAGTGATAGTTATTGGACGAAATCGTAGGGGTAGGATACAAAAGTGACTTTCCGTAATGTCAAATAGATGAAATTAGTAAAAAGATTCAATGAAACGTGACGATAATTAGGTTTGCTTCAACTGTACTGAACTCTGATAATGTTTGACGAATCAATAGCCAAAGAGATTCGATTGATTCGCTCGTGATGCAGGATTTTCATGTCATGGGAATATATCATGTAACGAGAATCTTGTATGGACCAAACTCTCTATCCGAGCGGTGATTTTAGGCGGCATGATGTGTATATTTCCCGAGTAGGGGTTAGAGAGAGATAGAAACTGATGTGCAGGGTGTGTATACGCGCGGGCATGAATGTTTCATCGATTCGTTTGCCGAGAAGGAGTGATTCCCGGACAAAGTCCGTGCACCACTGATGGAGGGTTGACGGTGATGACATGATTTATTCATGTCCTCCGAAATCGATCGTCCGGCAAAACCGGCGTGCCCTGTGCCCGCCATAGCACAGTAACATAGGCAGATAGCAGCATTTAATGGCCCCGTATGCTTGCCACGGAATATGATGATGATGATGGTGTTGTACGTCACGGTGCTCCTCACCCTCTGCCATAACTTTTACCCCCTCTCGCAGAATTCCACGCTTCATCGTAACACCTGTGATTCGGGTTACTACATCTGTCTCGGCAATTATTTTTACCATTTCAATATACAGTTCGTATTGGACTCGACCTCGAAGATTTATGAAAATACAGTTCGATCCCGTGCAAATTGTACCTTCATGAAATTCGTATGACATGAAGTACTTAAGTGACAAGAATGAAATGCAGAAGAAAAATTGAATGGGATAGGGCAGACTACATAAATGACACGTACTAGGTGAAAAATTGAGTAAGATCAGATGGGATAATAGGGATCAAGTAATTTATACTCGAGGATAAAGATATACCCGAAGCTCTGCTTCACTTGATGAACGCGAGCGGTTATAAGGCGATCGAAAGACTCCTCTGGTTTGAGGTTCATGTGTGACGTGCCATTGGCTCCAGAGAAGTCTCTGAGTGGTGCTGGAATTGGGATTGGGAAATTAGATGGCCCCGATAATACGAAGCGATCCTCCTGGCCACACTGACAAATGCTGGGGTCTTCAACTCTGTATCTCTCGTCTTTCCCTATCGCTCTTGCGAATTGAGCAGAACCAGCAGAAGCTAGATGTGCGGTCTGGCTCTGTAGGAGCTTTTGGAAGTGATAGTGGGAGGGAGAAAGACTATGCTAGCGAGGGATGCGACAGTGAATTGTAGATTGGCGATGTTTCGGGATAGGACCAATAGAAGAGTAGGAAGAGGAGAAGGATGGAAGGAACGAGAAGGACGAAAGAGAATGAACGGAGGATGAAGGGAACTGGGGGTGACTATAGGGCTCGAGGTCACGGAGGTGAGTTTCCTGGTCCTGATGCAGAGCGTTGCGTTAGTCCCACGAATGCGCTCGAGCGGCTTTGGTGATATGTGATCGCGGTTCCGGGACCGAAACTCTAATTAATACCTCGCCGGTTCGTTTGAGCCCGTGACATACGAGCCGGTTGGCCCACTACTGCCAGCACGGTCAGTATAGCAACGGGACAGTGGTGCCTAGAATTACGCCGGAACTACGTAGCACCCAGGACACAGGCGTTAGTGACTGTGCTTGGGCGCCGGACGTTGTAGCGAGCGTCCGATCAGAGGTCGCGCGCTCTGCTTTAGATCCTACGGGTCATACGACTGCCCATTCGTTATCGTACCCCACGAAGTTTCTCACACCTTCGTGCTTTCCGTCTCACTCTGTACGGAGGAAATTCTCGTACCGATCGTCGTTCTTCTCTTCCCCGATTCACCGAGGTGAACTTGACACGAAAGCTTTCAATCAGAAATCAATGCGCTATCGACATTGTCGACAGAAATCTATCGAATTCAAAGACCGCAGGTAGAATTGCTCGAGAAACGTGAAAGAGCAGTTTCGTTTAAAGTTCGCTTTTTACCAATTCTTTCAACTCGTTCGATCACGAGACACGCAGGGCAAGGTGGTACAATTTTTCACGTTCTTTTAACGTCGGTCAACGGTCTATTGAAACGCGGACCCGACTGTTGCCCGTTTAACAAACATCCAAACCATAGTTAACAATGGTGGTTGTATTCTGTACACACGTATACTCTGCTCTACTGCACAATGCTGTGATATGTACGGTGCAATGTAAACGCTGGAGCGTATAAGTTGGAGCTCAACCTGTAATGCCTGATAAACTGCAGTCAGTAAAATGCTTTTGCACAGTAAAGCTTGCTGACTTACGAAAATGTCTGCCAGTAAACCTGTAGCAGAAATTGCAGTAAACTTGATCAGCTTTACAGTTTCGACCTACCTATACCTATTATGTGCATAGTATATTATATGACGACCAATGCAGGTATATAGCAAGTAGGTAGGTGAAGTACATTCTTCTTCGTAATCTATATCCTCCACATTCTGCAAAGGTATAGTATTCTGGCAATCTCTTATTTTCTTCCTCTCTCTCTAGTTTCTCTATACTTCCCAGCACGCGTACCACACTGCTCTCTTATCCATTCTCTTTCTTTTCATTTTTTTTCCATTTCACCCTCTTTGTTCTTTTTTCTTTCTCTCCGATTCTACAGAAGAGAACGTAAAACGATGAAAAGAGAAGAAGGAAGTAAAAGAGAAACTAACTCCCCAGCACGTAATTCGAATTCGTTCGATACGCGCGGGGAGCAGCAGCGCAGTCAGAGTACAGAAGAAAAGCCGTGGGATAACTCCTGGCGCCAAGTCGACCGACGTCTGCGGACTTAGAGGAGGACGATTCCCTCGGCCCTTTTATATTCCCAGATACAATCGTGAATTCAGGTTCCACAAACCCAGCACCACCTCACCTAGCAACGTTGTCGTTCGTCTCATACACTAACGAACTGCCTATATCTTATTCTTATCCCACCTGCATCCTACCATCTTCCCACATATCAATATGCGCACATTTATAATTGTATGTATTTTTTAAAATTGCAATGGTATGTAAGAATCAGCTTTGGGGAGTTGAGAACAGCTAAAATTCAGTTTTTGTAGACTCTAATGATCAGAATAGCTCGTTTATTTCATTTTTTCTTTGACTTCCCCACTTGTTCCACCCCTGAAGATATAACGAGCACTTTCCACCTTTTACCCATTTCTTTCCACTTGCTTCCCGACGCCCACGTTTGCCGCCAGTTGATGAGCAAACGTTTGCATTTCCCATTGGAAGCTAGCGCCCTTATACTTTAACTATATACATTGTAGAAGACGTGGAGCCATAAGTATAGAGAATAAAGTCGAGGAGTCGCCGTGTCTCGTCGCGTGACCGGGGTCTTGACGTCCGACGCCGACGCCAACGACGATGGGGATGACGGGAACGACGACGAGGAGGACGGGAATGACGGCAACACCCTCGAAACTCTTCGCGCACCGATCACTCACTTTTCACCTGTCATCCTCCACCTCCTCAATATTTCTTTCTCACTCGATCTTGCCTTCTTGCTGATACGACATTCAAGGCAAAAATTTATTCACTCTCATTCTCCCGAGGTTTCATTAATTAAGTAATGTCGTTCCCGGCCTTCGACTTAGCTCGAAGTAACCCAGTATAACCCTCTAGGGCTGCTGTTGTACGAAAAGACGTTTGTACAGGTATTATCAGTGACAATCACGAAACCTGTGTATGTTTGTCGGCTGTCCTACGATAGAGCCGTGTACACCCCATCTCGAAAAGGGATCGTGTACTTCCCGGTAACCCCGGAAGTGCTACGTAGAGATCCGAATCTTTTGGTTACTCGACCACCAGCTCTAGCGATATACATCGATACTCCTTCCACCTTTCCGTCCTTCCGGTCGTTCACGAACTCCGTCGTCTGCCTGCCATTCCGATCACCCTTTCCTAACTGTACAGCAGCTAAGCATTATTAATTAAAATCATGCCAGTAACGTCTTTGCCCCACCGACTCTTCTCAACACCAACAGGAGCAGCAACATCAACAGCAGCAGCTCCTCGGCTTACGTAATACTTACGCGCGGCTCCATTCCTCTTACCTCTTCCACCCCCTTTTCTTACCCTTCTATTTCCCTTCCCACATACCTCTTCTCACCCCCATGCCACGTCGGCCGATTACGTGCGCGGTATTGATTAAACGCAACACTTGCGGAGAGGGTGGTGCTGGTGCTGCTGCTGCTGCTGCTATGAGGTGGCTGCGCTGCTGATGGTTCTGCTAGAACGTATTCGGGCCGCAAGGGGGGTTGCATGGTTAGCGGCTTGGTATTCTATACTTACCACCGTGTTTGCTTGGGGGGTATGAGAGAAGTGCGATTGCAGAGGTGGTCGTGTATGTGCGAAAGGAGAAAACCGAGTTACTCCGCTGCTGGTGATGGGGATGGTTCGTTGTGGTGCGCTGCTTTCGCGGAGAGGGTCGTGCCGGCAATTAATATTATTTATCGACGTCTTAATCGGGTGGCCACATCTGACTAGCGTCTCCGCACCACCGGGGTACGCTGCTCCTGTTACTAGTTCCTAACTGCTGGCTGCTGCTACCACTTCCCGGCTTACCAGACTCCGAACTCCAGCCCTATATGTATACACCTACAGCCCTGAGGGTTTTGGACGATTATAAGGGGCGGAAGGGAAAAGCTCTTCTCTGTCTGGAATACGAGAGATTTTGGTGCTATATCTACTGCGGTGTACAGGGTGTCACAAAATTCACACATAGTTAGTGTAAGTCGGTGTAGTCTTAAGCTATGCCTGAAACTATCAACGTTTTTGTTTGCGACAATTGTGGGACATCCACCGTGTTCGAGTGGGAGTATTTCTAAAATTTAACGTGATCGTCGCACTTTAGTTGAAAGATAAATTATGTGGAATACGTACAGAGCTGTATAAGTAAAGAGACGGAGCGAGAGAGAGAGAGATCGAATTGGAATACCCGATCCTCGACTTCTTGCCTTCTGGGGTCTGAAAAACCGAATTGATTTATCGTGATTATTTATCGCGTTGCTCTGTGGCTTCGAAGCGAGACTCGAAGCAAGAAGCTGCTATGGATCCTGGCGCTACTTATCGGATATGATTCCTGTTTTTTTTTATCTTTCCTTCTCTGTATCCTGGTCTTTCCGTCTTTTACTTTGATTTCCTGGAAACCTGGCTCATGCTTGGTAAAATCCTGAACGAACCATCGAACGTTCGTGGATGAATTCCCGGCCAAATCTTGGAGGGAACCCGAGACGCCTATCTGACATATTTATGGATATCCATTTATATCACGACTAACATAATTTATTACCAGGCGTCAAGGAGGTTCAGAAGTGGGGGAAGAGAATCGATAATACTTATCAATTATTACGTAGGTATGTCTATAGATTTTTGAATTGCATTAGCGTAGTAGAAATAAACCCTACAAATCTGAAAGACTGTGCACGAGCATCGGAAGACCCATGGAATAAAACGAAACGGCGATTTCCCAAACAGTTTTGAACACCACCATTCTGAAGTAGCTGGGTAGCGATTCAAAGGGATAAAATTACCAAGCACCCTTTCCACCGCTCGATCTATCGTTGCTCATAGATTCAACGAACTGCTTCCAACTTTCTTTCACTTTGAAATACACTTTCCTTCTTGCTTTATCACGATAAGGCACTTACCGGTGGATTGCTGCTCAACCGCAGAACCATCAACTTGGAAAACTTGACGTTGTTCTTCGTATCTATAGATTTGTGTACACAAAAAAAAATGTGTTATATTGTTGGCAGACTTTTCACGACTCTCCTACTACTCCACGCTGCTCAGCACGACGTGCGACATTGAAAAACGACGAAAACAATATAAATAAAAATAAAATAAAAAATGGTAGGTAGGACATGTACATATAACGCGAAGCCCGGGGCATCGAACTCGGGCACCTGTGCGCAGGCAATTTACCTCCACCGTCCTTTCGCCTTTTTTTTTTCGTTTCTTTTGCTCACTCCACTGCTCGCTCGCAGCCTCGATTAAAGGAGACACGGTTTAACGAGGGTTACCCTCCGAAGCGTGCGACTAAAAGAAGGAAATAAAATGTTTAAAAATGAATGAAAATAAAATGGAAAAAAATATTGCGAGTGTAGAAACGAACTATCAGAGAGTCAAAGTTGAAAAAAAAAAATGGTCCACGTTTTCTCTCGTGACTAGTGGATGAAGAGGGTGGAGGAGGTGACCTGTCGCGAAATAAAATTCCAGACCACGAAGAGTTGTGCAGTCGTGGTGTACAGGGAACTCATAATGCGACCTCGTTGAACGAAGGATGGCGTGTTTGCGAACGGCATTGCTTTTTCAGCAGAACGGGAATGTGTGTATACACGTATGAGTCGAGAAGTGGGAAACTACTGTGGACCGATGCTGTAGGCAGTGGTCAGTAGAGAACAGCTAAAGCTAGCAGGAACTCAAAGCCACTGCAGTTTGCCTCGGCACGCATCCGTGTCCGCTATCATGAGTCTACGCGAATATGCGGCACGCCACACTTTGTATTATGAGCTTGTAACGGGAGAGCAACTGTGCACCTATGAACTACGTGCACGCAGCAGGATAAACTCGCGAATCGAGGAAGCCGAGTCTCGACGTAATATTTCGACGCACAAGCTTATAGAGCTTCGTAGCGAGATCGACTAACCCTTTCAGGTTATCGTATAAGCACGTATTAGGTACGATAGAGTACGTGCAAATGGCAAGTAACTCCTGGGTAGTCCGCAACCGATGACGAGTCTCGAGTACGTTCAGGCATGCAACATTTTGCAATTTGATCTTGTTGAATATTAGTATATTGAACAAACTTATTTAGGAAGACGACGTGTACAATATGGAGTCTCTTCAAAGAGTGACATAAACAAGCCAATTAATATAAAAACAAAAGAAGCGTTCTTCACTTCGTTACGGTCTGAATATCCACTGATATCCAATAGATCTTTTACAAAATCGTGCTGTTGAATGTTGTGAGGAGAGTCCATGCACTGGGATCTCACAATAGTTAAGACATAAACCCAATGTAAATTAAATGTTTATTTTTTTTTCTTAGTCTTTTTCAATGTAGAAGAAGTTTCGTCTATGAGGATAGAAAAATGGGTGTATTGTGTATGAAGTGCGGAAATTTGGCATTTCTGACGAGTGTGAAGTGTGCAGCATGAACTGAAAGCAAGTACTGTAATCACGCGAGACAGAAACGGCGAATTCCGCACGTGTTATTCGTGTTCCACGCATCTTATTTTTTGTATAATACCTGTAAGCAAAATTCGATCTTTGATAGCCGTAGTGCGTTTGCGTAAAGAGGTTAGGCTTCGCATGAGTGCGGCGCATGCGCACATGCCGCACCATGCCGCGAATTGAGTTATCGTGAAATGCGCATGCGCGAAGTTCGAAAATGTAACGTTTCAGCATTAGTGCGGTAATTGTTAAGAAAAAAAACGCATTTATGCCACTTCGTGCGGAAAGTTTCGTTTTACCCACGCTTCGCATAGAGAAACCTCGACTTTCACACGTCGTAACAGAATATTTTCTAAGAAACTCGTATCACCCTGACACTCGTTAAAAAGTCTTTTCCGCACTTGTATGATCGCAATATACTATTTCCATGCAGGTGTTACAAAAAACCTTTATCAACAGTAAGACCTCGATTAACCGGAGCCCGGGTAATGGCGCGACTGGGATGGGTAATCGGAGGTTTACTGTATACCTTTCATTTCTGTCGGCGCCGTGATAGTGGAGCAAGTTGCGGCATATCGATTTCGTAACGTATACTTTTCTAAGTTATGTAGGAATAATTGTGCGCAGGTCGGTAGTACTTGGATTGAAATGTATAAAATCAAAAGCTGCATACTATATTATTTGAACGACCTCCTCTACGTAAAAGTGGCCTAACACAAATCGTTTTCATCCACCTTCCGGGGAAAAGTTAAAACGCGAGACTCGATACTTTGTAATCGGAAGAGAGTTCGGGAACGTTGGACTGTTCGAGGGGACATGCTGGTGCAATGCTGCAGCGGAGCACGGAGTCCAAGAGTCTTGTAAACTTGGGCTCGCGTAAACAGTGACTAAGGGCGATACTCATTAAGCGCTACTTAAAGGAGAAAGAGAGACGACTGTCGTTCCTGAGACTCGACGAAGATAAAGACGGCCGATGAGAGAACGAAGACGAAGAGTACGACCTTTAGAAACTCGTCGCTAAGTAACCAGACGGCGTATTACTTGCTCAAGAAAGTACTCAACGTCTCATTCTGTCTTTCCATCCCCCTTCATCGTCCTTTATCCATTTTACCTCCTCTCTCTTCTTCGTCTTGCCGCTACTCTGACTTCGTTTTCTTCCTTCCTTTCGACTTTGCAACTTACTTCAACCAAATTGATCGTCCAGTACTGAGATAAATGTTCGGACTACCGGATAAACCTCATCATCTTATATATTTTTACTTTATGATGTATTACCGCAAGATTTAATCTTCGGAAACCTTCTTATTTACGGACTTACTTTTATGCCGTCCAGAGGAAAAGGATGTCCTCGATCGGAATACTAATTGGTCCGATTTGAGAACAGATAGGAATAAAAAGTAAAGTTGAAGATACAGAGGCGACGATGATTTACTTTCAGATGATTTTTTTCTGATGGAAATAAAACAAACAGAGAAACAGACAAGAAGACGATGAAGAGATAACAAAGTGGAAAAAAAGCAGACTGCAACGAGTCTTTCGTAACGTTGGCAGAAAAGTATATGAAAGAGAGAAAAAAAGGCAAGGCAAAAGGGGAAACAAAAAGTGAGAATGGCGTTGAAGCGACCGCAAGGCCGTAAAGTCGTTACCGGCAATAACCGAAGGCTCGAATAGAAGTGAAGAGAGAAACAGGAGCAAAACGATAGACGAGACAGCGAGTTAAAGAAAGAGAGAGAGAATAGAACGTCAGAGGGAAACAGCCGAAGCGTGGGCCGATATTCAATTAATACTTCCGTGGCAGCGGTGAACACGCGAGGCCACAGCTCGTTCGATTCTCTTTCCCTTGCTCGCTTTCTCTTCCTCTCAACCCTTTTGACGTCCCAGGCTCAATCAGTTACATCCGTTTCGTGTCCATAGGTTCTTTTTTCTACTATTTTTCAACCCTTTCACCTAGTTGTTCACTTTCTCGACTTTGGTACCTACTCCGGTTATATGATTGCGCAGAATTCCGATAAATCCGAGTTTGTTTAACATCTGAAATTTTTTAAAAAAATTCTTCATTCGTACTTTCGCTCTAACAAAAATTGTTCAGAGTGCGGTAACCAATCACGGGGTGGTTCATGTACGCTCGACTATAATCGGCTTATCGTCTCGACGCTTTAAAATAATTGTCGTTCAAGCGGACTTCGCAAAAAAAAA
>JABMBT010048870.1:0-12467 GCA_018906895.1 Odontocolon sp. PSUC_FEM 10030002
GAAACCCTAACTCTCTATCCGTGACTTTCGATTTAATCAATTCAACATTTTTTTGTTTAATAAATGGATTCTGCAGCTTTTACACAATATAGCAAGTCACGATGTACAGGAAGCAAAGAGGAACTCATCTTTGATGTAGCGAGACTATTTTGCTCCAGTGCGTGTCGACGGTAGGAAAATCTCATTGGAATTTATTAAGCATGGGAAATCGTGATGCGAGTTCCGTGAAGCTCATTGCCGTTGGCTGTGTCTCGTAATGACCGTAGAATTACCGATGAGCCACGTAACTCGAGAGAGACCGGGTGCAGCGTCGTGTCCACGTCGTGCTCCTCGTTGTCTTGCAAAAAAAGGCGGAACTGCCTGCCAACATCGAACTCGAACCGCAAAACGAACTGAACGACCGTCAGGTGTTGCTCCCATAAATCACCGACATATATATCGCGGTCGCGCGCGCCCCTTTTATCTTTCTTCTTATTTTCTCTTTTTCCTATCTTCTTTTCGTTTTCTTTGGTCTTTGCCGCTCGTGCGACGAGCCACGTAATACCCTCGATTGATAAATAAAACATGATAAGATTGCGGGGGTGGGACAAAAGACGGAAATATATATCTTTCCATGTTCGGCGATCGAGTTTCCTATCGGAAATTATATGAAACGAGAGAATCAAAGCGGCTTTTATGGTTTTATGAGCAAAGGGGATGATATTGATCAACCCCCTTGTTGAAAATTTAAGGTATTTGCGTATCTACTTGGAAAGAGGAGCCTTAGAATTCCTTGGCAAACCTCTTGAGGCGTGATGGCTGCAGGAGAAATTTGTGATGTTAATATTGATTGAAAAGAGCATCGATCGATGAAAGGGTTGAACATTTCGGAACGTTTCTTCTTTATGTGCAAAATCGATTGAATGCCGTCTCAATGGCACCGCTGGTGTAGTGGTATCATGCAAGACTCCCATCCTTGCGACCCGGGTTCGATTCCCGGGCGGTGCACTTTTTTTTTCCCATATATTTCGTAAACACATCGGAATTTAAGGAAAAAGTGAAAAACCTCCCAATGCAAAAAATTGAAAAAAAAAACAAATATGCAATGAAGAAGAAGGAAATATAAATAAATGTCACCGTTCAGTTAATGGACGGTTCACCCTAAATGTTATGAAAACTTCAACAACAAAAAAACACTGGATGATGTATTATTCTTCACAAAGGGTTGTTATCAAATTAAATTTGTGTGATCTAATCTCTAAACATTAAAGCAAGTTTATCAAGGACCATAAGACAGGATTTATAAATTACTCGAAAGTGAAAAGTTAATTAGCATCCTGATTATAGTCGTCGGTATATATTCTTAGTGTATACATATTCTTGCTTTGAAACATTCATCCCAAAATCTTATGAGAAAATCATAAAAGACACCCTTTAATTTTTGCCTGATCGATGTTTCCGTACCTCATTGATTTATCGTCGAGAATTCGATGACGATTGGATAACAAGCGAGTGCGACGTCTAATCAATTCTTGAATCGCGTGAGACGCGACTGTAATAAATGACCAAGGGTTGCAATAACCCGTCCGCGAGTCCTTCATCGCGTTAATTACTCCCGCATTGCTAACAATAGAGCAATAATTAACAATTACGCAGTTTGATAATTATAGCACGACGGTTGAGTTATCACCGCGGTACGTCGAGTAGATATATATAACGCATTCGCGTACAGCCCTGTATTACGTAGTACACTTCGTACTTGCATATAACGGAGCGTCAACCAGTCTACGAATTTACGTCTTCACGCGTGGTCTCGTCCTACAACCTATCTTGGCAGAGAATGCACGCAATGCGTTCCATTACAATAGGATAAACGGTACAATTCTTGGCCTCTTTCCGGCAACTGACAACAGTCCCCATACTAAATCGTAATTGTAGACAAAGGGTTGTGAAACTCAAATTACTTTTCCCTTTACTTTGTCATCATCATCGATATTTTATTAACATTTTTTTTATCAGCTTTATTGAGAATTATTAAAATTTTTCGATAATTTTTATAATGTACGAAGATAAAATTCATTTTGTACTTAATTAACCCTTTACAGCACGGTGGCATGGAGTGCCACCTTTTCCGTAACTATTTTCTGAATAATTATCGTAGTTTTCACTCATTTTCCCAACTTTTTTTTTCTGTGTTTGGTATCTGTCATATATTTAATAATAAGAATTGTGCAATAATTCGAAATCATGGGTGATTTTGTTTATACACATAAATAAATGTTGAAATATTGCAATTTTTAACGTTTGTTTAAAATTGCAATTATATCAACATTAAAAACACTAAAAATGATAATGATAACACGATCACATCGGTTATCGCTGCTGCACTTGCTACTGAACATAATAAAAAAATAATATTAAACTAACAGCTGCGTAAAAAACGCATAAAAGAACTGATGTGAAATGTATCTCTAAAGATGACGTGAACATCTTTAGGGAATTCACATCTGATTACAACAATCTACGGTTACAAAAATGCGTCACAGTTCACAAAATCAGTCTGTAAAATTTGGCTAAGTATACTTTTCATCAGCTGATCGCAGTTAAAAGCATACAATTCCAATATTTATATCTTGCAGGTAGAGTTGGGAGTAAAACTAATGATGAATGATGAAATTAAAGTTTAAAGAAAAATTTGCAACCCTGCTTAGGTACGAGTACACCAATTACAAAATTTATCCTGTGCATAAGGAATCGACCTATCAGTGTCCCGCTTATCATACAAAACTAAAGCTACGACTATGACTTCTGTATCATATGCACGATGTAGAATATGTATGTACAACGATTGCTCACTTACCAGCTCTGCTTCGTACACAAACTTACCAAAGTACACAAACGTGTACTGTTTGTTCACATATGCATTTACGTTTACCGTACGCAGATTCCAACGCTCATAAGGTAGTCCCGAGGTATTTATGTGACCTCGCACACCCCCGCAACCTTCTCTCACTCTCTCTCTCTCTCTCTTTCTGGTAAACTCTTCGGTGTCTCGCGCGTCATCCCTCGTGTACTAAATATACCGGGAGATATGTGCCACTGTGCGGTTTACATAAATTTGCATCGTTGCGCAGCTAGCCTCTATAGTTGCATTTTTTATGCAAACTTTCGGTAGTACGAGTGAAAAACACGGTAAAGGTAACGCCAGGCCAGAGCGCACATCAAGCTGGCGATGGATAAATTGTACCAACGTTTGCTCCTATTATATATCTATGTATGAATGTTTATATATATAAAGTATTTTCTGTATGTGTGTTACCTCGTGGTCATTTCGCGTGAACGATTTACGAGTTGTCAAACACTGTGCAAACAAACTCACGCACACATATATTCTGGCTAACCGTTTAATATTTATTGCAGTAGTAGATATGTTTAACGTTGTTCATGTAATTTCAAATTTTCGTTAATTATACTCTGACGCGAGAGACGAACAGCGAGCTTGAAATGATATCCATAATTGTGATGATTGTGTTTGCAATTAAACAGAGATAAACCGTTTAGTTAATTGAAAAGGGAAAAGTTTTTTTTTTTTTGTAATCTTCCTATCTTAATTTTACACCGTTCGAAAACAGTTTGAGAAATTTTCATTTGGAAAGTTATTGCCGAATTTCGGTTTTTACGTTATTTTCATAACTGATTATCACTGAGAATTTTCAGTTTAGGAAGATTCAATTTAGAAGAAAAGAAAATTGCAAATATTACTGAGCCTCGATGTAACTTAGTCCTTCCAACGTTGACCTTGCAAAAAATAATGCGTTGTAAAGTAATTCGGCGTTTTGTCGACGTAAAATTACAAAAATTCCAATGTCTACAAGTATTTTCTTCAAGTTATACAATATTCTTTGCAAGATCGTTTTGGACGGAGAGATTTACATTTTTCTTCTCTCGGTGCAAAATTGCAAAATTTGACCATTTTTCCGAAGGTGAGATATAAACACATGCAATCGACAATTAAGACCAGGTGTTGATAGATGTTCATCATGCCCGGCATTAACACCTTTTTTTTTTTTGTAATTTTGTGACGTTGATTCGTCTGAGCATTTCGCATGCACTTGTTTCTGCACTAGCACCGACTCTGCGGCACTTTGCGATCTTCTACAAAAATTGTCGTTGAACGAGACCCGAAGACTCGACGACAATGAAGCAAGGACCGTAGAACGAGGTAAATGTCTAAGCGGGTTTCAATTAACGCCAGGCTGGAAGCCGTTCGTGCGCGAGAGCTCGAGAAATTTCTTCTGGTAGAAGCTTCGGTCGTTCAACCTCTCTTGCACAGACATTAATCCCACTATAGTGACTGCGAAATCGCGGTCTGGACGATCTACGATCGAGTTACCATCTCGATCCTCTCGTGGCACAGTAAAAGCGAGGCTCCCGATAAATAAATTCGTCTCAAGAGCAAGGGAGAATAAAATAAAATAAAATAAAAAGAAAAAATCGAAGAGGAAAGAGGAAGAAAGCGAATGGGGTGAGAAGAGAGTAGAAGTGGCCACGCGATCGATCACCTCTTGGCTAATTAATTCATCCGTCAATTAGCGACCGCTCGTGCGTGCTCTTGAGTGAACGAATGAAGGAACGAACCAAGGAAAGGAACGAGATAGACACGAAGGAGTGAGAAACCGCGCCTAAGTATCGCAAAAAACCTCGAGAGGTTGCACGCTGCCATCGGATTCCCTTTCTCCTGTTCTATCGAAGGCACTCTCGCTTCGCAGACTACAGCCCTCCTGTGGGAATTTAATTAAACGGGGGAAGGTTGCAACCCGGGGGTGGATGAAGACGGGTGCGGCAACGACGACGACGACGACGACGACGACGACGAGGAGGACGATGATGGCAGGGGTCTAAGATACACGGCATCCTCGGGGTACCGGCTGCAAGAATCACCCTGACGCCATTCGACTCGGTTCTCTAATCATAATTTTACCTCCACTCCCGCATCACCGGTTCCGTTCTATCCTCACTTCGTCGCTCTTCCATTTTCTCGGGTTCTACCTTTCCTTTTCTTTCTTCCGAGTTTCTGGGGAAACGCGTTTTCCTACCATCCCTACGTAAACCCGAAAGACGTCAAGCTACGATATGAATTATATTTGCAATTACAATGCTATATTAGTGCGAGGGGATAGAGAGATGAGAAGAAAAAGACTAAGTGGGAAAACGTGGAGAATGAGAAGCTGATTAAATCAAGACAAAGGCTGGGATCCAGTCAAAACAAAAAAAAACATTAGAAAAATATGTATGTATGTTCCTGGAGCTAGGCTGGAAGAGCTGGAGGAAATGTTCCATTTGGCAGGGACGCGGAAAGCTGGTGACAGTGCCAGATAGGCAGCAGCAAGCGACAACCGAAGCTTCTTCGGGCTCGTCCACCGGGTGACATCGGACCGCGGAAAGGAATAAGGAAGGGAAAGGGGTTACTGTTGAAACCGATATAAATCACATGATCCAACAACAGCACTGGCGAAAGAACGTACAGTTTATTTTTCGATGAAACTGACCAACTCGCTAAAGCCACTTCCAAGTTTAATGCAGGATTGCCTGATGGTGAATGCAGTCACTTGGTCAGTTTCACCGAAAATACTTGGATAAATCCTACATCCTTCTGTTTCTCCATCCGTTGAGCGGCTCAACTGTTCTGCGTGGTGACCATCGTGTGCGCTTCGTCTCTTATGTGTCCAGCTACTGTGGCTACCTATCACACACGTGGACACTGATCTACTTCATCCTCCCCCTCTTATTCTTTCCTTTTCTCGTTGCGGTTCTTCGCTCCTTTCATTCTCTCTTCATGCTGCTCATGTTTCTTCTTCTTCAACCTTTTGCTTTCTTTCTTCTTGGACCTGGTCTCACCTCTCACACGTACTAGCTACTGTATCAGATCGACACCACCTTGTTACTTCACACTTCCTAACGAGAAGGAGTGGGATACCGTTGGAGGAGCATCTGAAGCTGAGGGACATTTTTTAATTGATTTCGAATCATCAATGCTACTTCAACTGTCTGTGTTTTTGGTCTGTGTGTTTGCAAAGTCGTGAGCTAACGGCCAGTTAAAAGAGTCGATGAAGACACGCGAGCCCTTTTATTGAACGTTCTTCGTTCTCTTCGGATCTCGATGATCTTCCGGGCTTTTACACCCTCGGTCCTTCCAAATGAGTCCTGCAAACAGATAAGACCTGCATCACGGTTATCTCTTCAGCTTAGGCTTCCACTTTCTCTCTCCGTTTTTTTTCAAGACAAATCGTTTTTTCGTCAATTCGTCTTGTTATTATTGCTACATCTATATTAAGGGTCCTCAGACCCTAAAACATATGATATTGCTCCTCAGCTTGTCATTGGAAAAAGTATTCTTCGATGAAGAAGAAACGAGAGGGCCATAATGTCTGTATTGAGAAAGCATTTAAAAAAAGACAGTTCAAGGTGAACTGTCCGCAAGTTTAAGAGCATCTTGAAAGTATGAGAGTCAACGGCGAGGGGAAAAGAGTCAAAGAGCTGTAGAATTTGGTTGGTGCGGTGACCACGACCGGGCGAGATGAAGGAATTCATCACGTTGTCGTCCAGAAGGATTCGTCGCCAACTGGACGGTCGAGACCTGGCACAGAACTACTGTAAGAGCATCAGCAAACGTTCCTTGGTCGTTGCCGCACGGGCAACGAGACAAAAAACGCGGAAAGTTCAAGGCACACACACACACGCAATACGGATACGAATCTTGCAGAGTCCTCATCCTCTTGGTCAGTTCCCTGGCCCATGGAATAACTTCGAGATTCGAGAGGTAGAAGGAAGGTTGCTGATGTTGCGTGCAGAAAACCGTCCAATGGTTCGAATGTCTTCGAGAATGCATTAATAAATCGATGACTCGTTCACAGAGCGCGTTCTGGACGATCCTTTTTTATCCCTATCTTCATTTTATTGTCCTCCAGCGGAACAGTATCAGCTGCTCTTTAAAAAAGGCTCTGGACAAAGAATGAAAGAGCTAAAGGGCTGAGACAAGAGAATTCATCAGGGCGTTCACCCTATTTTTATCTTTTTTTTTATTATTTTCAATCCAACAGTCGTTTTTGTTGTCGTTTTTCTTCATCGCTCTCTCTTGTTTGGTTTGGATCTACGACGTAGATTCACTGGAGCGTCAGAAATCGAAGAACTACGTCGGATCACGATTGACCCCCTTTTGGTCATCGAATCGTCGTCGTCGTCGTCGTTTCCTGGTTTAATGCGAACCCGTCGGGACGGCTCGGCTGCGGCGGTCACTCGCCGACAGAGAATCAGCGAGCGGGGGTCGGGAGGCTGGGGATACGCGAACCATTGGGCCCGAAAAGCAGGGACTCAACGGAACCTTGGACGGCCTCGCCGACTCATCCGTCACCCGGTGACACCGGACCGATGCGTTTTTGTTGTCCACTTACCCCCTTTCCCTCCGATCTTTCGTGTCCTTCTTTCATTTTGCCCTGATTTCGATTCGCAACTTAGTCGAAGACTATTCATGATTATAAATCCGAGAAAATGACAAAAATTTTCAACCCCAATTCACACTTTCAGTTATTTTTCTGAAGATGAAATTTTCAAATTTCGAAATCGTTTGCATCTCTACACAATAAACCGTCGATCGTTGCATCTCTTCTTGAGTATTGACGTAAGGCCCAAAATCGTTTGAGATTCAATTTGTTGAATTCGTGAACGTATTTTCACAAAATCGATAAAGTATCCGTTACTGAAAATGAAGATGTCATAAGGCCCCGTTTGACCATTCGCCGGTATCTTACGGCGCTGGATCGGTGTAGGGCCCTTTTCGCATGGAATTTACCGTAAGTCGCTCAGTATTGAAACCCGATGTCTGCCTTACCGATTCCAGTCTCGCATGAGTCGAGACACTCGACTCAAGAGTCACACTATAATGCAAACTGAGGGCCCAACGGCACGCGAAGACGTTCCTGATGTGGGACTCAGCCCTCTCTGGAACCGGTTTACCTGCCGCTCATCGTGGACGCTCATCGATGGGATTGCTAGAATTTGAATTCCGCCCCGTGTTGATCTCGTGCTCTCTTACTTCCTTCACCGTTCTCGCAGTACACCGCAAGGCCCTAAGTGAGCCTGATCCATGTGTCACACGATATTTCCTTGTGGCGCCGGAAACCGAAGCCTCAGCTCCCCTTCCATCTGCGTATCATAACTGGACTATCCATTTGTGGTTGTTGAGTTAAAGAGTTACGTAACAGAATGCCCCGAGCTGTAGGCCCTTAGTATTGGTTCGTCATGGTGGCTTATCTCCAGTTAGAACGGTTTAATGTTATTTACGCGCTTTTTCCTTTCGCTTCAGCTTTCACTCGTCGAAAAATTATAAGATAATCCTTTTTCATGTTACCTTGGCAATGAACCAACCGGCTGAGTGAGTATCCTTTCATAATCATGAAGCAAATAAAGTTAATCCCCGTGGATGCTGCTGATCTCTCTGAAGAAAAGGATGGGGGATAGGATCAGAGAAGTTAACAAAGCGCGAAGACACAGGGCTGCGAGGTAAGATTGCGGTCCTACGATCGTGGTCGTCGGCCTCAACAGTACAGCGTGGGCCTTATATCCCCTCCACGCTAAGGACCTTCTTGCCTGTTGGTCCAGGACCCTGGAGGGGTTCTCCGGGCTTGGAAACTCACGAGCCGACACAGAGTGAGGACGAAGAGGAGGACGACGTTAGGCTGATCGCGACCTCGCTAATGGAAAACGAGAGAGAAAGACTCAATCGACGAACCCGCGCATTGTTTATGACGTACGGGGACGCCCGGAGCCTGGCCATCTTGGATTCCTCTCGCGGCTGTTGATCAAAATTATAAGGCAGAACGAGGCCTCAGGACTCAGTCCCAAAGCAAAAGGGTGCAACAGCAGCAACGTTATGTATAACACCACCGGGAGAAGAATCCAAGATGACGTTGATACGAATTTCTCGAATCTCGACGATAAAACGGGTCCCATTGAACCGGGCTTCAAACGAGCTGGGCCTTGTCATTTTGGCACATGCGTTTCTGCTTTAGGCGTCGCCATTAATTACACGGTAGGCATTGAAGCCCACCGAGAAGTTTATTCTTGTTGCTCTGATTCCAATCGACCTCTATAGTTTTCGTTCGCTGTCTCGAGCATTATTAAACATTCCAGATGCAATTACTTTGTAAAATGCCCGTTTAATACTACATTTTCACAAATGTCAATGTCGGGTAAACTAAAAAAATAATGATCTGTTGCGTTATGGCTAATAACAGTTTTTTCCACAACATATTCATAACAGTAGATCCATCGTTATGAAACTTCTATTTCTTTGTTTTCTTCATTTTATCGTCTCTTAAAAGCCAAACGTGTATTCTTAGCTATTCCCTGCACGAATACCCCGAGAATTGGCGTCTTATCGCGAGCGTGCAGAAGAAAAAGAAAAAAAGAGAACAGCAAGGCGCGGCGCAGTGGCGAGGTAGTAGAAGGGCTTAAGGTAAATCCGGATGTACACAGATCTTTGGCACGAGCCTATGGTAACTTCAGAGAGTATGCACTCCCTGTTCGCTTTGTACAATACTTATACGATGCTGTATCGTACACAGGAGAAGAACGAGAGGATGAAGAGGATGAAAGAAAAGAGAAAATGAGAGAGCAGAGAGACGCAGAGCCGGAGAAGCCTCGACCGGAGAGTACGGGGCCCGATATTTTTCCACAGCATCCGCAGCAGAAACCAGCGGAGCGTCGGGCCAGTCCCGAGACCCCGAAGCCCCCCCACTTTCCGGGTTTACGGACCACGGACCCCGACTCCTGGGCCCATACACAACCGATTTCAGCTAACTCCTGAACCCGCTTCGCAATTGGATCCACGTGCTCGGGCTTTCAACGTCCCACCGGTTTCTTCTCGACTAACGACGAACGAACCTTAGAAGAGATAGGACCCAGCTCGCCTCTGGGTTCCGGCCAACAATGACGCCCAGTTCAACGCGGCAGCTCGAACTCTCTTCGCGCTCCTGCTGACCGACAGTAAATCCGGATACATAAACATCATTTTTTTTTAATTTTCTTATTTCTTATGACACATTTGTTATTGGAAAGGTTCAAAGTGGTTTTCTAGCCCAAAGAGAAGTTTTGTATTTTACTGAGTGAGCAACTAGATTTGTGAACGAGTAAATTCGGTACTCCCAGGTCGGGGACCGGGTAGTGTTGTTGTTGTTGTTGTTGTTGTTGTTGTTGTTATCGGTACAGTTATTGTTGTTGCTTCGAAGTGCACGCAGAAAAGCGGATTAAAGTGAAGTTGAAGTGGATCCGTGGGAAGGTTTAGTGTTTGAGAATAGAAACGTCGATATTCTTGAGAAGTGAGAAATTTGGAGTGAAGTTTCGTGATATTTCACAAGAAACTGCTCAGGCCAGCGTGAGATTGTCTGAGAGATTCTAGAAAGTCTGACAGAATCTCGTGGTGGCTTTGTGCTGAATTAATTGACAAATGAGAGAGCAACGAGTTGAACCGATGGATCCCACGATCCAGAGGGTATTTTCGCTAAATTTGTACGATTGATTAAAGTTGCCAAAAACTTTCGAGTTTCCAAAGGGTTGAAAAAAAAAAAAAAAAAAAAAAATGTGCGGGTGCGAAAGCGAGGAGAGCAGGATCGAAGGGGGCGATTGAAAAACAACTAGAGAAGTGATAATTCTGGGTGAAATCGAGCACCGATCGCCTGAGATGGCCACCCTAGGCCTCTCGAAGGTCTTTATATTGGACAAGTATTTTACGGAGCTTCAGAAATTTTGGGAAACCGAGAAAAAGCTCCAAGGTATAAATCAATCACACATTTATCTTAAAAATAACGTAAATCCTATATCTCCAACGAATTCGAGGCAACAGCGAATATCTTGCGTACTTTAGCACAATAACATATTTCAGAGTGTGCATTTCCGGCAGACATAGCACGAGACTATTTTTGTATACGTATATATAGTCACGATGATAATAATTAGCCTTGCGGCCACCGTTGTTCTCTTCGCATATAGCGATGCGAAGTGAAAAGTGCAGAGACGAGCTTCAGATTCCCACAGTTCCTCAACGACTAAACTCATTCATTGCATGGAACTCTGTGCGTATATCATTGACGCACCTCGTACATTAATAGTACTTGCATTGGTGCTGTTCGCGAGGCCACGAGTTCATCGTTTCTCTGTCTTCTGTTCCTACGAACTTCCTCTTCTTCCTGGACTACTAAATCCGTGCAACTATATCTGTCCCTTTCGCACGGAAACTTTGTGCGAATACGACACAGCAAAAGCTCGTTCTGGTAGTCCGTGCACAGATTTCGCACGTGTATGTATGCATGTATGCATGTAAAAAGTGTGTATACTCGTGCTTGTACGTATAAACTCCTGCGAAGCAGAAGCAAGCGTAGGAATTGCAGAAGCAACCATCTCTGCAAGCTCTGCAAGCTCAGATTCAGAGGGAGTATGAGACCACATACGAGATGCGCACGTTTATGCACGAGTAGATGCATCATGATGCACAAATCTCTCTCTTCACCTCCGCATTTCTCTCATCTTGTTTCTCGTTTCTTGCTGGAGATTAGAGATACGTGCACCTTGCAACTGCGGGTTACATGGTGTAGCTACATGTATACATAGCTGTATGTATATAGTTATATGCATATATAACTGTAAGTATATAGCTGTATCTATATCCGTTTTCGTACTCGCGGCCATAAGTATCTACATATACGTCCAATTCTTCAACATGACTATCTATACAGTTGCTGCCACAAAATCTCCGGTAGCAACTGTAACAAGTCGACTTGATCGTGCGCAACTGATTTACATGCATATTTTTTTTCTTGTATATATTTTTGAGTGGATTGAGGTACATACGAATGACTACATAGACCGGTTATGGTTCAAGATGTAAAAAGATATATACCGAGACTGTGTAGTTGATCATTTCATTATAAGTTGACCTACGGTGGTTTTGTAATTTAGGGCGATTCGATAAATAAATCAGTCTTTAATAATAATATTATTGTACCATAATTTTGGTCGGTGTTAACTATAAATTAGAGTTACGCTCGCGCGTTGCAGAGCAGCGACTTCAAGTCCTGCTGCGCTGCAACGCTTTCTGCTCTTATGACCGAAATTGTTCAAGTTTCTTCGATTTTTGTCATATATCTCATAGGATTTCGAGGAAATCTCTATCTTATTTGTATAATCAGCAGACAATTTCCGATAAAAAAATACTCTAAACACTTTCGTAAATCCGAAAAAAAATCGACCCCCATTGCCTGATATACACGGAGAGAAATGTATAGTAAAAATTACCCTGCTATTTAGTAATCCAGGGAGAAACCCCGCCTTCGAAAATAATCCCAAAACAGTCATGAAAATTTTACCATGCTTTTATACAAAATTTATTTGAGATCAAATAAATTTAATTGAAGTCAAGCAAATTTTACTTGTGA
>JABMBT010048981.1:0-12465 GCA_018906895.1 Odontocolon sp. PSUC_FEM 10030002
ACAGTACGACTAGAGAGGATTGGATTTCTGTAATTATAATCAATTTTTTTTTCTTCTAAATTTGTCCAATATTTTTCTCCGTCCGTTTATTATAAATTCGAAGATAATAATAATTTCGAAGATACATTCGGTTAACGTTATGAATATCACGCATGAATTACCATATACGCTTCACACAAATTGTTACTGTGTATAGTGAAACGTTGATGACGAGAACCCTCAATTCTTTAATTTCACCCTAACAGCAGTGTGGCTTTGTGAATTCCCTGCTCTCCGGTTTTCCGATGCATTTTAATCCGTTTCACTCTCTCCCTCGTGGCAATAGGATTGCAGCATCCGTGCGTGTACGAATAGGGCTAAATTTTGTGGGGTTACTTCAACATGATACTACACAAGGTCGATTCAGTTTCAACTATATAGGACATTGTACAGCAGCTTTACAGCATGCTTGTTCAACCCGACCCTCGCCAACTTTCTTTGTGTTGGAAATACAGGATATATCGCCTGCATGGAGAATATAAGCGACGTGAATGACGAATGTTTTGCGATCTATATAGCTGTCATCCCTTTTATATCCTCGGTGTTCAACCGCCGTCTGCTGTTCTCGTATTTCGAACAGAGCATCTCTGTTCCAGCCAATTAACGATCAATGCGACTTGTTCATTCGACGTTCCTACTAGACAGAGATATGATG
The DNA here is from genome assembly GCA_018906895.1 of Odontocolon sp. PSUC_FEM 10030002. Taxonomy (NCBI): domain Eukaryota; kingdom Metazoa; phylum Arthropoda; class Insecta; order Hymenoptera; family Ichneumonidae; genus Odontocolon; species Odontocolon sp. PSUC_FEM 10030002. The sequence goes on from JABMBT010048981.1 coordinate 695, forward strand.
AGTGACGCTGACAGAAATCGCGGTGAAGCTTCCAGATCAAAAACCACAAAGAGCTAACCGTATTGAAATATAGAAACAAGTACAATTATTGGCGCTTGAATAGATATTGGCAGACTCTGTGATTTTAATTCTTCGGTCGGTGATTTTAACGTATGTTGTTCAGCTTCGGATTCAAGCTTGGCAGACTACATACATTGAATCGTATTGAATAAAAAGAGACACAAACATGCCAAGGACTGAATTTATTGTTTGCTTAAAGGTCCAATAACTATAACTCTTTCCCTGCCGTAATCTTCATTTCTACTCATATAATATTGTATTTGCATTTCTATAAACGAAGACACATATAGTCATGATGTGTTGAGCGAACAATGAACAGAGAGTGTTCTCAAGTACCATGATCTCGTCTTCCCTTGAGTTTTTTTTTTGGTTTTTTCATTTCTTGGATCATAAATGTTCGTTTGAGTTGCCGAACGAGAATCCTCGATGGGTTTCTTCGAAGAAATGATACTCGACAGTATTTTACGGGAAGGACTCGTATATGCAAATTGCACTCGAATTCCACGGTATATCGCACGCATGAATGTCTTCTTCCAAGCGCCAGGATACTTTGGGTATTCAATTGAAGGAACTATTGTCGAATACAGCAAACGTTTCACGTTTTACTTACAAACGTAAAATATTATGTCGAGCTCCGAAAGAAAAACATACGCGAGAACGAGAACTCGTACGTGGACTGCAGTAATCGTGGCAATCATTTCAGAAGTAGAGGGAATGGAGGTAAGAAATTGATAGGCTGGAGAACGGAAGATAATACGGACGATACGGGAAACATAAAATCTTTTTCGAGAGCTTCTTCCCTTTTCACTTTTGTTCTATATACTTCGGTATTATTCGTCGTGTATGGGTGTCGCTCTGCTATAAAACAAGAATAACGAGCTCTGGCGATCCAGCAGGATTACGTTTTTATTGCATTAGCTGGAACGTGGGATCCTCGTTGTGCTGGTAAAATAAACGCAATAAAGCTGTTCCGGTTGCATATAAATAGATGTCTCAGTTCTTTCGACAACGCAACATCAGCACACCGATAGAATTGGAGGTGTTCCGATGCGTGAAATGGGGATCACACACGTGATATAGTCGTCTTTTACTGAAAGTATCCAAGAAAATGCAACAACGAACAATAGTCTGCAATTGAATTGTACGTAGAAAGTAAAAGTATGCACCAATTCGTGTTGACGTTTGTTCTCTTTTCGCACATCTACATTTCACCAGATCGAAGGCATTCCCTTATCGATGACCCGAAATTGGCGGATATTCATTTTATTCATTTTATTCATTTATAGTAAACGGTGAATCGTATATAATTCCCCATTTTCCTCCGCAAGTTCTCAGCTCGTATACAAAGAAAAGAAAGACCAGTTGAAAACTTAGCCGTCGCAGTCTCTCCTCTTGTCGGTTATTCAACGAAAGTCGATAAATATGCCAGATTTTTCGCACGCCCCCGCTCGACTCTCGAGTCTAGCTCGATCTGCTCTCGACTCGAGCCGATAAATAACGCTCCCAGTATCGAATCGCTGGACAGAGAAAGAGAGAGAGGGGACAATACTCGGTTTCCGGAATTTATAGTCCAAGAAAGTATATACTGTTCCCCGGCTGGGCGACATTAGGTACAGACATAGGTATACATATAGGTATATGTAACATCCAGATACACATGCATATATGTACAAGGAACTTTAGCTATACAGTTCGCGTGCCACAAGCTCCCAGGGAGGTAGAGAAAGAGACACGTGCCTGCGTTTCGTGCGTAACTCGGCGAGGAGTGGCCCACCCACGCAACGATCTCGGTTGAGAGGAATCGCTCGACGCATTGCAGGGGCGACTGAGAGAAACGCGCGTGGGGAGCGCGGCGACCGCGTCTCCGTGGCCGAGTCTTGCAGCAGGTGCGTTTAGGTATCCACGTATCTACGTGCCATTCCGCGAAGATAGGATACAGGAAGGTAGCAAACTAAGCTATGGCTATCGTCCTCGTCGTTTAAGCTGTGGATCGACTTCATGAGAAAAGAAGTCTCGAGCCTGTGTGATTATATTCCTCGATCATAAAATACGTCGGATGTGGTAATAGCTCGAGATTTGTGATGAATGAGGAACACACGGAAGGAAACCTAGGATATGTCCTTTGCCGCTTCCCCTCTCTTTTTACTCTTACTTTCTTTTCCTTTCTTTATATCTGTCTAGCGGTTATTCTCATCGATGTATATTTATCGACTAGCGAGACGTTTGAATTACGACCTCGTCTGTGCTGCTCTGTACCGTAATGCGTCGTGGTCTCCTGCTGCTACGACAAGTACGGCGGAGACGAGAGCGTCTCGTTGCTTGATTGCCTCCAATTTTATTATCGTACAATTTTCCTGTACCTGCATCACTGTTATAAGTATATACTTTGCCTCCTCGCGAAACACACGCTCCCATTTATTTTTATGCGGTTTTTGTCTCGATTATTATGAGTCTGCTCAATATATCATATTAGATGTAATGTACACCCGCGTACATACGTATTTATTTGCACATGACATTTCACAGTTATTTTAGGCTGAAAAATCGATCGAACGAGAGTGATAATAAACATGATTTTTTTTTTGTAATGTAGGTACAGACGTTGGTACACGGTCTGTCGTGTTTTTGTTTTTCATTCGAACGATCAGCTGTCAAATTATTGTGTCAGTTACACGCTACACGAAACATGGTATTTGAAAGCGAGAGGAAGAAATAAAGAAAGGCAGGAAAAATCGGAATGGTGCGTATATGTGGGACAAACGTAACCGATCGATCGTCGCCTCTATAGGTGCGGAGAAAAAATTCTATGTCTCTCGGCACCCTGAAAGCCGCGAGGCCGTGTACCTGTCGTCGAGCTGGACACCCCGCCGAGTTACCGCCGGGGACCGAGGACTGCGATCAACCGATGCATTGCGCAATAATTAATCGGGAAATATATCGAGGCGAATGAGGCGAGATAGACGAGACAGGATTTCTGTCGTTTGACACAGAGTTGGTCGGACGAGAGAGTCTACTTTCCGTAACGAAAGCTATAACTGCAAGCTTTAGTTTTTGTGTGGAACACAGAAATCAACGCGGGATCAAGTCTGATCGATGTTTTATGCAAATTGTATGCGATGTACTGTCACATGCCGTGATTGGAAAATCTTCTCTACAGATAAGAGAAAAATGCACGAAGATATATACGACCACAGGAATTTAAATACGTGGTACAACAGATGGATGTTTCGGAGCGTTATTTTATATATGCTTAACTCTGTCGCGCTGAAATTTATTTGCCAGCGTCAGATACTATTTTTTTTACTATAATGCGTTTTATATAATTTAAGAACAAAAATTTAAAGACGACAACGAAATTAGTTATCGTCGTCGTCGTCGTCGTGTGACCACTCAAAATTTTCATAGAAAGGACAAGACTTTCGTTTCAACCACGAAACACAATTTAAATGCAACACGATGCTTAAATATTTCCAATCGAGGTGACTCGGTCTGGTTGGTACAGTACAATACAACTAGAGAAATTCATATCGATTCAAGCTGTTACGTTTTGCGTGGGAGACCACAAAGAGAGCGGAGAAGATGACGGGGAAGTCGTCATAGTGCAATTTCCATGGATCGAACGAGAGCGAGTTAATAATGCATTACGTGATTTGTAGGAAAAAGATAGACAGTAGTCGTATCGACGAAAACCACGCCTTGGCCTAGCCTAGCAATTTACAAAGTCGAGAATTGTCGCGTCAACAGTCGTAAAAAGTTCGTTGATCCGAACTGGGAAGTCTTCTGAAGAGGTTCTCTTATACTTGATTGCAAACATTGCACGAGTTGTCTCGTATTTCAACATTATCTCTAAAGTACTTTCAGATGTGATCAGCATGTATACATAGGGTAAAAGTAGGGATTATGGCCCACCAAAATGTTTCGGCGTATAATACCTGTCTTCGGGGGTTAACTTGTAATTTGCAGGTGTGTATTTTATTCAAAAAAATATGTTCTACAAAGGTATGAGCCTGAAATAATTTTATGAATGAAATAAACTGATTACGCGATGGTGCATGTTACAAGATAAGAAAATTACCGTGAAAGAAAATTCGGATAGCATTCGTAAATCGTAACAGAGCTTATGATTACTTGCACTCTTTCACTGTCATTAAAATAAATTTCACGAAAAAGATAGAAGTAGAAAGGAGCGAAGAACAGAAAGTCAACGGTAAAAGAGTTTATGTAATTTGATTAAAATTGTATTTTTTAAAAAGATGGAATCGTTCTATCTTCTGGCTGATCGAATCCGTAGTCGTCGAATTTGTCATGTTTTTTGAAAGTCTTAGGTCTACCTGAGTCTTTGTCGCTGATCTCGGGGAAACACAATCGAAGCAAAAATTTGATATGAATATAAATGGAAGCACGTTTCTTCCACTTTGATCTCCGGATTTCTTTGTATATCTCAAAGGACTCTGTAGGGCAAGTAATGGAATCGATGTCAACCGATCAAAGATTGGCCACCTTGTAAAATGTAGAGATCTCTGTTTTCAAGAGCCAATCACTGCATAATTTGCTCTACAGATTTACCGCGAGAAACGATCGGGGAAACTGTGAACTTACAAGTCAGACCCCCTTCCGGTTTGCTTCCCTTTCGCTCTTACACTCTCGATAGTTGAGTTGTATCCTGACGTGAAAGTATGCAATCAAAATCTGTCGCAGCAGAGAAGAAGTCTCGTGTCTCCAGACGTTTACCTTTTAACGAGGAACGTGAGGTGTCGAGGTTCACGCCGTTACATCGTAACCAGGTTCATCGTATCACCGTTTCACACTGCAGTCTATGCACTTCCGCCCTTTCTTACACACACACATCCATATATCTTTCACTTTTTCAAATTGGCGATACGTCCGTGGGATTCGCGACGCGCTCTTCTCGAGATCTTTGTAATGTCTAGTATCTTGGTAAAGTTCGATCGAGTTTCAATTGCAGAGCATAAATCGAAGGTGCTTGAGCATGGAGCAACGTTAGAGTCTCGGCATTGATCAAACTCCCTTCTCAGCTCACCTCGCCTGTATCCTTCTGGTTATTGCACCGCAAACAAAGTGCCAGGAAGTAGCAGGTGCTCGTTCTTTCGAATCGTCGAACGGAGTGATTATAAAAGTATTATTATAGTCGGTAGAGTACACCGAGAATCGAGGTGAATAGGAAATTGAGTATCGACTGCAAGTGCAGTAGCAATTGCAGTAGCACACATGACAGATGGTACAGCAATTGGCATACTTGAGTTCCTTTTAATTCAACACTATTCACTATAGCGATTGCCAACAACTGTATCGTTCACCTTATTATAAAGACGGGTTGTAATTGTAATTGATTTTATAGTCGAACTGACCGAATCAAGCGAAACAAACAAATTGTTAAGTAGCACACGCTTCGAGACAGGGAAAGATAATGGTGAGATAAGGAGGTGAATGAGAACGAGTGAATCCGCGATAAGAAAGAGAAAAATGTTGGAGAAAGGAGCTGCGAGGATGAGAAGCCTCGATCGTCGCAATAGAAAGAGGGCTCACCGGAATCACGCCTCGAATTTGCATAGAACAACGAGCGAGTTGGCGACCGGGATCGTTTGACTAGAATTGCTGCAAAGACCGCGATTCAAAGGTCGTCTTGTGTTACGAGACGATTCCAAAGTGTGCGCGCCACCGCGAGATCGGCTTTGCCATTTCCCATGGACGACCGACGCGAATCTGTACAACCGGGTGGAGGTCTGGTTCTCGGATACGACCGACCGACGACCAACCACGATTGATCACGACGATAAGGGAATCTAATGCCTGTTCTCTTGGAACTCTTGCTTACTTTCGCACGTTTTGTAGTATTATATAGCCCGAGTATACAATGAGTTCGATCGTTCTTTATTGTGTCCGTGTATTTGAACATCGACGAGTCCCGATAACCCTTTGCATTCTTGTATTTAATACATGCACAAATACATGGCGAATCTAACGGACTCTGAATCTACAAGGATCTCGATCAACGACGGTATACAATTGTTACATTTCGTGTAAAATTGTAATTTGGATTTGTGTTACGGTTGTGGGAAACGAGACAGCTACTCGCGTAGGCGATTTGTCGAAGGTCTTTACAATGTTTCGTACAATATTTCAATATTTGTAAAGTAGTGATTTAAATTAGTTGATTTAGGGTTCGACTGTGTGAATTCAAGCGGTAATTTGAGTGGGCGATTCCGGCGAATGTCTTCATAATATTCCGTAGCTTTCTAGCGCCTACCGCGTTTTTAACGATAAACCTCAGGCAGCCTTACGTAGGATGCGGGGTTGCACAGACCGATTCTATACAAAAGCTTGGTGGAATGATAGAAAGGTGCGCGAGTTGCTGTCACTGGTTCTAATAATAGACTGTCGTTACAGTAGTAGTGACAGTAGCAGGACTAGAGAGAAACAGGTGGGTCTTGTGACCCCGGATGGTCGATCCTCTCCGACTGTTGTGTCACTCATTGCGAGATTTATTGTCATATATTTCAGAATTTTCTTCGCCTTGCCCAACAACTATTTCACTCGTATATATAAACTGAATGGTGGAAATAGGTTTTTAGCAAAATTGAAATTTCATCAAAAAAATGATGCGATTTAATATTTACAGTAAGAAACACGATTCATTATCTCGTTTTACGACAATTTTTACTCTCTGTTCCTATTAACAACGAACTTAACGATAGATTGGCATAAATCTTGAAAGAAGAAAGAATTATTTGAAAAACATTATTTTCTTCCACAATCAGTTACGTCTAATTCAATAATTTATGTAAGATCCATAATTCTTGCATCGACTATTCGACACTCACGTGTAGATGTCAAACGTCCGAATAATGGTCTGGCAGTAAAACTTAGGCGCCGTTGCGTTGCCGAATAGAGACAAGTGTCTTAAGATTTCACGAGAAAAAGAGGTATGATTTGTTGGCACCTTCGATAGTTCATGCGAGATAACCAAACGAGAGCCGGTAAATCTCTCTCGTTCTCTTATTAGATTTATGTATTATCGTTTATAATCAATAGCAAGTAAATTTAATAGACAGGCATTTTGTAGAGCACAGTTTTGGGACATAAATAAAAGCAATACGTGCACCTATGTATAGGTTTGCGTAACAGGCATGAGATAATTACACACACTGTATCTGTGCAGTGCAAAATCCAACACATGTGGGAACAGCATATAGAAATTATGTCAAGCCTTGATAAAACTTTCTTTAACATTAAATTTTGATTACTTAATTTACTGTGGTCATCATTAAATTAAGATCATTATCGTTAATATAATATTAATATTTATGTGCTTCAATTATAATTGAGCCAAATATTGTGGCCTCGATTGAAGAAGAAATCTTCCGTAAATCTCAGTCGCCATCATGGGGCCAAGCCGTGGAATCTCGTTAAAGAAACCCTGAAACCGTGTAGAGTTGTAGGCACGAATTCTCCCAAGTAGATTATTGTCGAAGCGCAGTGGACTCTTGGTCTCTTGCAAAGCCACCGAGTCCTGAGTCAGCTGCAGGGAGAGTCACGTTAATGGTCTCTCCTCTACTCGGCTTCGTCGGAGCTCTCGGTTTCCCACGTGTCAGTGGGTCACCGTATCATCGGGGTTCACGATACCCTGGTTGTGGCCTCTCTCAGGAGCAGCGCAATTCTTTTTTCTTTCTTTCACTGGACTTCTTTCTCATTGTTTCATTCTTCGTCTTGCTCATTCACGGAACGAGTCAACGAAGGCGCAGCAAGCAAATCCCATGAAATTGGTCCATTGGAAAAAGGCTTGTGCATCACAATTTATAATGCATGACTTTTCGATGGTCAATAGTTTAGGCCGATATATGTTTTCTAAGTATATATCCGGCATATATCTTAACTTGTACAAAATACATAATATTTTTGACAAAAAAGTATGGAATATACGAAGACTGTATATTTTCTCCATGGAGACTGGAGGTATCAGTGTAACCGATGCAGATATTGGCATACTTTTCTCTCATTCTGTCTAATATGATTAATCGGCCATTCATTATCTATTCACTGACATCTGGTCACCTTCGCCATGCAAACTCAATAAATCGTATTAGGCGGAAGCGCAGTTATTGCCAGATGTAAATTTTATGTAAATTCCTTACGGGAACCGAGGACTCCAACGATCATCGAGCTTCGGTGACTTTCTCGTGTTTATATAGCTCTGAACCTTTGAGCATGATCACAAACAAGACAACAAGTATGAAGAGTGACGCTCCGTAGGGAGGACATCAAGGACTCGAGGAAATAAGGGCGCAAGGGTAAGGAGTATATCAGACGAGTGACAGAATCACGGAGCAAGAGTGAGTTCGTGATCATGATACTGGCAAACGGAATTTCGCGATGGGATCCGGGTCGCACGGGACATCGGTTCGTCCTCGTAGTCGTCGTGCAACGGGCGGATAATTTTGCAGGCGAAGAACCATGTTGCTGGTGCGAGTTGTGCTGGTAGAACCGCCTCTTGTTTGCAGATTATTCTCAATCTCAACGAGTGAGAAAGAATAAGAAAGGGGTAGAGAGTGCTGCTCGTCGAGCGAGAATCCTCGTGTTCCTAATGATCCTCGTTTAAGGTCCCGAAGCGAAGCGCTTCCACTGGCAACAGTTGGCGGCGAAAGGGGCGGGCAGACAACTACGTTCTTTCGTCTTGGTAGTTGAAACCGGGAAGAGCGTCGACAGACAGCAATATAGCGCAGCTTCCACCGGCAACCTTACTCCGTTAACTGTTCCGCTTCCTCTCTGAAGTTCTTTGGGTGTACTGGCCGTCGAAATCGGCGAGGTCGATCGTTATTACTGGACAACGAGGAGAGAAAACACTCGTGGTAACCTACTGACGAAGCAGCAAAGTACCGGTGGGCTTGGAAGAGCCTTTGGTCTTATCACCATAAAAAATAACATGTAATTATCGAAATTAATTGTCGTTTATCGTTCAAGAATTCATTATATCGGTTCATCGTTTTCGTAGGCATGCGATGATAGAATCTTACGTAGAATCGTCACATTTAAGAACCTGCAGTGATTGTCGGAATCGGTCAGTTGGTTCGTTAGTGCTAGACAGCGAGAAGAGAAAACACTAACATACTGATGAAAGTACCGGTGGGCTTGGAAATCATTTCTGGAATTATTACCAGAAAAAATGTATAACTATGAAAATGAATCGTTTATGATTCAAGAATTCATGATCTAGGGTTGAGAAGTTTCGAAGGCATGCGGTAATACCAGTTTGTTTCGTTGACATATGGTGATAGACTTTTTTTTTTGCAGAATCGACATACCTAACAACCCACTCCTTGTAACAAAACGACATACCACTAGGTTTTATAATAATAGAGGTACTCAATATTTTTGCCATATAAATAACTCAACGTATCTGTACGTTATACTGCCTGGTTTAATATTGTATCTATGTTCCTACAATTTCTGTACTGCCCCATATATAATTGACTCTTTTCGGTCTTTCGTTTTCTATCCGTATCCATTCCTCGATCCATATATCCCAGTCTGGAGAGTCAGTTTACCCACGTGCAGCTTGCCACAGCGATATACAACATACGCTGCTTATAGTATTCTATACGTTATCTTTGCCAGAGGGTTCGACTCGCGTCAACGTCCGACTGTATTATTACCCGGTGCAATGAATGAAACCCCACTTTTTTCATTCTTTCATTCGACCGCGTCCTCGACGCAAATAACTCGCAAGCATGCAGTTCTGTCCCGCCTGACAAGTCTGGCAAGTCGTAGGATGAATTATGCGTGGGCCTGTCGTGCTGCAACTTCACCACGTCGTTTCCCGGGGTGTCTACCTCTTTGCACCGGTCAGTCTTGCCTGCCTTGCTGATTTCGCGTTTTGCTACAAGTATTTTTTACAAATGAAATAAATAGTGCACACTAACTCAATAGACGTGTAGTATATCTATTCCACTAACGTAACTCGTACGATTCTTAGACACACATGTCGGACCCCAGTTCCGATTTGTGCACTTATTTAATTTAAGCGTAAGGTTCCACACTCTCTGTTATAAACAGTGGGTATTACTGTAGCGTGTGCAGTTATATTATGGTGTAAAGTGGGTACGCAGAAGGACAATTTATGGCGATAGTCGGTCGCTGGTGAGGGCGTGGGTCGGTTCTCCGTTTCTATCTATTGCCCTAGCGCATTCAGTGCGTTCTCCGCTATCTCCGGCCGATGGACTCAAATGCGCGTTCTGAACTCGCTAGATTCCACTTCCTATATCGCGGTCTCCATTCTGTCGTCGTCCGGTCTTTTCGCACCTGGTCATTCGCACTAGGCACTAGGTACTCGATGGTGTCGGACTATTGATAGCAAGCCTCAAAGCTATTAAGTAGGTTTTACCGGATGAAGTGTTACTTCAGGAAATACTCAACTCTCCGTATATGCACTCGGAACACACGCACCAAGTCCGGGAAATTATTTTGTACACCTTCGCAAATTCGCAAACCGCGTATTACAGTGTGCAAGGTTCAAACGGTGAAGTTGATCAATTGACTGCAATCGTTGCTGCAGGGACTTTGCAGCAACAATTGTAGTAAGCTGACCAGTTTCATCGTGCGGACATGATATGCGTTCCAACTCCAGGTTCAATTGAGATATATTGACTTATCGTACGCCCACGCGTCGCCTGCCTCCGGTATATCGATATCTCATCAGGTTCTCTGTGAGAGTTAAAGATATTGCCAAGCTCTCTCGCGTCAGATATTGACTGGAAAGAATGACATTTCGATATATTTCCGGTATTGCCAATTTGGAATCATCGAGATATTTGTTTATCAAGGACGGTTAATCACAAATAGCTAAAACCACACTGCGTGGATCAATGTATGCAAAGGTCCGGCAATGGTTAATTGTATTCATCTAACAAATGTAGATTTATACAGACATCAGCTTATACTGTATTAGATATGAAAAAAAAAGACATCAAGAGTTAAACGAGGCTCTGTTCTGTTGCGAGGATTCGAGAAACCGTAACGTGGGAAATACGTATCATCGCATAGCTAAACGATTTCTATGTGGCGATCTGACCTAAGGCTAAGTTTTCTCATATAACACGTAGAGTGAGTGGTAAGGCATGTTATATCCCAGCTGCATTTTAACGGGCACACGCACAAGATGAACGAAGACCTTCATCTATACCATATATGCTGTATATTTTTCAACCTTGGGGTGTGGATCGAAGCAAAACGTAAATCCGATGTTTCTCCTTCTAATCTCAACTTATGTGGATTGAGGAGTCTCCATCGACGCCCAAGAATTTCCAGCGTGTCACTGGGTCATCGCGAGAGTTTCCTATCAACTCGAGTCGACTCTAGGCAACACATTTTTACGGGATCCGTCCGCGCGCGCGGGTTTAATCTTCCGTCTCGACAGATTCTTCGCACACGTGGATCGTCTGCTTCGAGTTCATATACGTGGATGGATGTAGGAACGAGGATTCGCTAAACGTGTCACGACCGTTATCTTGGGAAGTGGCTCCGACATTACGTAGACCGTACGTAGTCTATGCGCCGCCTCTATGTTAGGTTTACTATCATGTTGGGTACCGATATACCTGACTACGTGATAGACTATAGTATATGATGTGTTTCCTTCTGTTCCGTTGAGACTCCGAAGGCGAGGCTATCACGCGATATCTTGCTTGTTAAAAAAA